>MU264335.1:0-28610 GCA_020310875.1 Ceratopteris richardii
AATGTAGCTGCAAAACTTGAAGAGGACATCTGAGCAACATCCAATTCCACCAAAAGCAGGATAGAACAAGCACTAGAGAAGAACCAAAAATTGGAATTTGCCATGGAAAAGCAAAGGGTTGCAATGGGAGGGTAGTAAGGAAGGGGTAGGGAGGGTTGAGGGTGCGGAGATGGATGGGGCAGGGAGGGTTAAGGATGTGGCTGGGCAGATTGGTAAAGGGAGGGATTGGGAGTAGGAATCATGGGTCTGGAGGGGCTAAAATGATCAAACTGAGGGCAATTGAGGGTACATATGGGAAACATGAAAACTTAATGGAAAATGAGGTGAGAATAGACCATGTGGACAATGTTGTGAAATGAAAACATGTGATAAGTGTGCTACACACATGTTGGTTTTGACCAAAAGTCAGAGAAAAAGTTGGAACTTGGGAAAATAAAGCCAAAAACGGAGTCGAGAGGTGCCAAAAAACATGAAAATGACTCCATATTTTAAAAAACGGCCAACCGAGGCACGATCTAGAGCCAAAAGCTTTGAGCCACAAAAATAAAAAATAATAAAAATAATAAAAATTAAATTATAATATACTAAAAATTATAATTTTTTATATATTTTAACGCTCGTACAGAAAAAGAAAAAAAAGAAAAGAAGAAAAAACAAAGAAAAATAAAGAAAATAAAAAATAAGTAAAATAAATAAAAAAATAAAATAAAAATAATAAAATAAAATAAAAATAAAATAATAAAATAATATAAATAAACAAAAAAATACAAATTAAATTGGTGGGGGGGGGGGGGGAAGGGGGGGCTGTCAAGAACTGGGGGGGGGGGGTGGGGGGGGGGAGGGGGAATGGCCGGTTGGTGGTCGATGGGGGGGGGGAATGGTCGGTGGTGGTCAGTGGGGGGGGCGGGGGGGGGGGGGTCTTTGTCGCATAATCTGTAGCTATCAAGAGATATTTATCTCTTTTTGGAATCACGCGAGGGGTAGATGGGCCCTACAAAATCTAGCACCCACTCTCAAATGGTTGCAGGAAGTGGACACAATCAAGGGGCTATGCCTCTGCTTTGTTGGTTTCGGTCCACACCTCTGGCAAACGTCACATGCCTTTCCCCATTCATTTGCATCCTTAAATAGTGTAGGCCACCATAAACCAGCATTCAGTATCCTCTGACTCATAATATGCCCTGGAAGGTGCCCACCACCTGTTCCTTCATGTGTAGAGTGAAGGACTTCCCTCACTTCTTCTTCTTCCAAACACTTCCTAAACCTGTCATCCTTGCCCTGTCTATATAATTTATCTTCAATGAAGGTATATGTTCTACTCTTGATTAGAAGTCTCTTCCTTGCACAACATTAGCTTTTTCTGGATACAAACCAGTTTCAATGAAATTCTTGATATCATAATACCAACCTGAGCTTGTACAGCGAACAGATGGGCATCTGGAAAATCATCATTGATTCCACTAGCTTGATCCATCATATTGATTCTGGGTAGGTGATCTGCCATAACATTTTCTTTACCTGGTCTGTGGATACAAAAAATCAAACTCTTGGAACAACAATAACCACCTCCATATTCTACAGTGGCTTGTGGTTTGTTATGTATTTTAGTGGTTGGTGATCTGTTATAATAATAAATTTTACTCCCAGTAAGTAATGACGGAACTTTTGGACAGCAAAACCATTGCTAGGGCTTCCCTTTTTGTAGTATTGTAATTCCTTTCAGCCTTGGTCAAGATTCTACTTGGCATATTGAATTGGTCTGTCCACTTTAAATTCTTCACTGGGTTGGGTCAAAACTGCCCCCACTTCATAGGCACTGGCATCTACATGTATATGAAAGATTTTTGACCACTCAGGTGTGATCAAAATAGGAGCAGACACTAACCTTGACCGTAATGTTTGATATGCTTTTTCCTCCTCTCTTCCCATTTAAAGGTACTTCCTTACCTGTAAGTCTAGCCAGTGGTCTGGCTAATCTCTGCATACATTTTTATAAACCTTCTATGGTATCCAGTATGCCCCAAGAAACTTTGAATCATCTTTAGGAGATTTAGGTTTAGGCAACTTTAATATAGAAATGATTTTGTCAGGGTCTGGGGCCATACCTTTAGCCGACACCCACATGTCCTAAGAGAGTTCCTTCTGTCACAAGGAAATGACATTTTTTTGGATTGAGCTTTAGCTTAGTCTCCCTGCATTCTTTTGAAAACATTCTGCAGCTGTCTCAAGTGATGGTCCAAACAATCTAGAGGAGTTTCCTTAAGAGAACCTGAAAACGAAGAGAAGTCATCCATGACGATTCTAAGTGATTCCAAGCAATAGGGGGCCAAAAATGAGATTGACCGTTCTATTAAAGGTGGTTGGAGCATTTCTGAGCCCAAATGGCATTTTTTACATACACATATGTTCCCCAAGGTGTGATAAAAGCAGTCTTTTCACGATCCTCTGGGTGTATTGATATTTGATTATAGCCACTAAATCCATCCATAAAGCTATATAATGCATGCCCAGCCACCTTCTTCAATGGACCTGCTCTACAAAAGGCATTGGGAAACCATCTGGAATGATCACCTGTTGAGTGCTCTAAAGTCTAACACAAATTCTGATTTTATTAGTATTCTTCTTGGTACTATAACCATAGGTGAGAGCCACTCTGAGTGTTCCACAAGAATGATGATTCCTGCATCCTCCATCTTCTGTATTTCCACATAGACAGCTTCAGCATATTTTGGATTAAGTCTATAACTCTTCCCTCTTATGGGTTTGGCTCCCATCAACCAGAGGGATTTTGTGCTCTCCATAAGTTGTAGGCACTCCTTCTAAGTCTTTATAATGCCAAGCAAAAACATCTGTATAATGGGTCAAGAATGATTTTACCTTTTCAAGGAGCCCTGGGTGGCTCCACAACCAAGTGGCCACCAAAACTGGCCGACTATTGTCTTGAGTGCCTAATTGTATTTCTTTGACAGGATTTCTCTCTACCATATTATCTTCGTGCTCATCTTGTTCCTTGTCTTTTTCTACTAACTTTTCGTGCATTGCTTCATAAGCAGGTGTATTTTGGATTTCAATGTGTTCCTCCTTGTCCTGCATCCATCCTGTAGGGATTTCTTGAATTGGGAAAGAACACTCTTCACTAGAATCTTTTACCTTGCCTTTAGCTTTAGCAACCTCCTTATCTGTGGTTGTCATATCCTCCTCCAAGTTGTATTTGAGGGGTGTCTTCCTGCCCCTTCTGTGGTCTGTGATGGGCTCTCCCAATCCATCAACCTGGACTTTCTCCTTATCTTCATCATAACCTTCAGTCATGCAAGAATTATTAAGAAAAATTCCAAAACAAGAGGAAGAGTTGCCTGCTTGGATCCAATTTAGAATATCCTCTTCTTCCTCGATATCTATTTGGGGTTGAACCTCCGATTCTGGTTCCATGCATATGCCAACTGTTTGCATCATGCTAGTGTTTCCTTGATTATATGGGCCCTCTTCTAAATGAATCTGTGTCAGCTCTTGCCCTTTCTTTTGTACCCACATAGTGTCCTTGCCCCAATCATGAATGACACTTGCATGCCTCAGCCATGGTCATCCTGTTAAGAGGGGAAATCCTCCTTCAACCTGGGGCAATCTTAAAACCACAAAATCCAGAATGAATAGATTACCTTGTACTTCAAGTGGAACTTTTGGGATCACTCCCAAGGGCCTTACTTTTGCTCTGATCTGCCAAAGTAACAGTGAAATTTGCAGGCCTTGAAGGGTGGAGTCCAATCTTTTCCATTGTATGTTCAGGCATCAGATTAATGCCAAACCACCATCCACAATAACTCCTTGAAATTCATGACCTTTGATAGATACTGTCAACCGAGGACTTTTATAATTTGTAAGGGGTGCTTCCCCTACAATTTTTCCTTTATGTAAATCAGCAGCCTTTGCCACCAAACTTGTAGTGGAAGCTTCATCAAATATCTGCAATAACTCTCACCTGAATTTCCCATCCATCTTTATTAAATAAAAAATACTAACCTCCTTTTTCATGGACTTGAGTAGTTTTGAAGCCTCTGATTCCTTGAGAGCATGGGCTCCAGTTGACTTATCAAACTCCTCATGAGCCCTATTGAAGGCATGCCCAATGGCATCACTAGTGCATATGAGATCTCCTTTTTGCCTTGTATCTGCACTTGTGGTGGCTTTATCATCAGATGGTTCTCCCTTTTGATTCCATTCCTTAATCTTTGATCCTTGTCCTATGTCTGCTTGAACGTTCCCATTGCTTCTTGTATGCACAGTCAAGATTCTATTTCTTCTAATTGCACCACTCTGGTAGATGGTGATGCTCATTGACTAGATCACACACTTCTTCTTTGTGCACAAAAATCATTGAATGTGGGGCCCGGATGAAGAGGCTTGATTCTTAGGGCAACAATTTGTATAATGGTCTCTTGCCTCAGGGCAGTTCCTGCAAGGAGGGGCATTTTCTGGTAGGGTGCACCTACTTTGATAGTGCCCGCATTCTCCACATCTGAAACAGATGATTGGCCTCCTAGGCCCATTTCCAAAGTTATTCCTCTGTCTAGGATTATAGTTGTTACCTTGATTTGGTGTAGCAGCCATCACATTTGCTGGTGTTGGAGGTCCTCCTTGTGTCTAGTATCTCGTTGCAGGCATTCCCCTTGATTGGCATTCATGGGCCTCATGGCCAACTTTCCTGCATAATTGGCAAGTCACACTTAATAGAGGACATTCACTTACTATGTGACCTTGCTTGCTGCACATGGAGTACCAAAGTCCACTCTTGATGCCACCTCCTTTTAGTTCCTGCAACTCCTGTCGCAGCTAAGCCAATTCCTCTGCGTGGGCCTCCTCCTCCTTTTGGAGCTTTAGTGCTTCAATCTCCCTTCTCAACTGAGCAACATCATTCTCCTCCTCTTTGTAGGGCTTATTGCATCTTAAGCCCTCCAGCTCCTTCCTTAGCTGGATCACTGGATCCTCCATTTCTATACCATATGTTGTTTGGGAAGAAGTTGCTCCATACTGGTGCCTTATCTGCTCCAAGCGTGTGGCTGTGTTGATGAACTCCTCTATGGAGGCTGTAGGTAACACTAATTCCTTTATTTTGCATTAGGTGTCCACTGGTAGGGGCTTAGCTAACCATTTCTTAACAAAAAAATTGTGTGGTGGATATGGCAATTTAGCCGTTAGTGCTTTGGCCCTAGTCACAAACTCTGGAACTTTTCTCCTAGACCCAATCTCAAATTTTCTAGTTCTTCTATGATAATCTCCGCAGTGTTGCCATGCTGGAATTGATTTTTAAATGCATCTTTCATCACATCCCAAGTGGTAAAAATGGTTTTCAGCAAACTGGCTAAACCACTTATCTGCTAATCCCTCTAATGTGGCAGGGAAGAGAATAAAAAAGGCATCCTCCCTACCCATTAAGCCTCTAGTCTTACATAGTGCCAAAAACCTTCTAATGTGTTCATCCGGATCCTCCTAAGCTAGGCCTTTGAAAGAAGGAAACTTTATATTTAATCTAGAGAGTAAAGTTTCCAAGTCTACCTGACCCGCCATGTTCTTTACTGATGAGGTTGAAGATAGTGTACTGGAAGACCCTAACAACCTTCCTTCTTGTCTGCTTGCAGGTGACCTTCAATGTTTGGGAGCGGGTTGCGGTCATGAGCAGTTCATAGCCCACTTAATATGAGACACTTGATAAGAATATTTACCTTTTGTTTGATGAAGTAGCATTGTAGTAGCACCGTAGACACGTGACCTTTGCTATACTTTGCACTTGCTTTCTCCTAAGCTCAAATCTCCTTGGAAGTCCCACCGAGCGTGCCAAATTTTGTTGGGGGATTCTTGGACAAGAAGGAGTTTGAGGGTTTGTAGGAGAAAAAGGAAGAGACAAGAAGAGAAAATACACCTTGGAAGCCTCTGCCGATTGATTACAGTAAGACAATTACAATGTTTGAAGCACAATACAAGCCAATACCTCTGTGCAAAATCCCACAGAGTGCTCAATTACAGAATACCAAATATCCCAAAGTCTTCTTGCTGCCGGCCTCCTCTGCACCAGACCTCTACCTGCTTCAAGCTTATCCTTGTGCACACCTTGCACCAAGCTTCCACTAAGGGGGAGGAATGAATACCTTCTGTCGGCACGTGCACACTGCAAAAAGACCTTGAGATCCTTCGGGGACTAGCTTAGACTCTCTACACAATCCCTCACTCACTCTCTTTGCACTCCTTCACTTCCACTTCTCTGCGTCGCACACTGGTGACTCTTGCACTTCTCTTTCTTGCTTCACTTAGACTATGCCTCTCTTGCTTACTCTAAGATTGGTCCAAGAATAGTCCTTGCCTTGATTTGAGTGTGTCGATCACGTACGCTCCTAACTGCAAGAGTATCTTGGTGCTCACTTTGATGTCCCAAGATTGTCTTCACAAGTGGCAGCCAACGATTCACTGTTTTGTCCTGTAGTGACTTTAGAATAAAACCCAAAATTTTAATTGGGGGGCCATACTTTCCCCTGTGCGTACGCTCCCGCTTCACATACCTTCACATTTCCTTGTAAGTCTTCACTTTTTCACATAAGAGAGGGTTCACCTGAACCTTCCAAACCACTTTAAAACACACTTTGAACCTTAGGGAAATTAGAGAAATACCTCTGCAACCTGCAACCCACTTTCTCCAATTTACCCTTTGTGGACAATTAATTGTGCACTACCTGTGCACTTTGACACCTGCACTTTAGAACTTTGACTTTGCACCTGTTGACTTTGACCTTGAACTTGTTGACTTTGACCAGTTGACTTTGACCTTTTGACTTTGGTTGCAATTGACTTTGACCATGACTTTTATGGGCTCAACAGACTAGTATCCTAAGGTGCTCCTCCTATCATCCTTGGAGCCATCCTAATCTACATCAGAATTCATCTTTATATCTAAGTCAAAAGTGAAGGGGTAAAACAACCCTTCATTTATGGTACCCTTTAGATATTTTAGTACCCTCTTGGCAGCTTCCATGTGAGGCTTTCCTGGTGCATGCATAAACTGGCTTAATGTACTAACTCCATAAGCAATGTCCACTCTTGTTAGGGTTGCATAGTTGAGACTCCCAACAAGTTTATGGTCATCATCAAGTAGAGAATTGTCCATCTACCATAATCATCTCTAAATGAAACATGGTACCTTGAACCTGAGATTGATGGATCTTTTCTAGGACCCGTCTTTTGAGCATTGTTTTGAAGCACAAACTATCGAGAGAGGCTTGGAAAGCTATTCTAATGGAGTGTGGACCATCTTCAACACCTACACACACATGCAAATTAATTTTTGAACCTCTAGATAAGTCTCTTATCAATTTATATGCATTGCTTCTCTCGTTTTGCATCATATTGCATAAAGGACATGCAATTTTTCATAGTGCTTAGACTATATGCATAGTTAAGACACAAACTCGTATAAAGTGTTGCATGCATTCTTCTTTGTAGGGACATGTAAGTATTTTCTCGTAGGTTAGTGAGGAAAGAAATAGAAATCTATCAGGGTTTGTAATCTCCTTTTGGTCTATTTGTACTTAGATTGTGCCTGTTGGCACTATTCTTGTGGAAATTGCTCAACAATTCCTTGGTATAATTTTTCCAATTTTCAAAATTACGCCATTATGCTATCAATGTTTTTAGAAAATTAGTATGCATATGGATTCAAGAATATCAAGCATACTAAAAGTTTTTGGTTTCTTCATTTTTCGTTGAGCAACGGCTTGTGATTTGTTTCTTTTTCACTGCCACTTACTTATTTAGGTGTACATAGAGCGTACTATTTAAAAATCACAAAAAAATAAAAAATAAGAAAATCTAAAAACGTTCATTGATCGTCACCATCACCTATTATGGACATAGAACCATCATCCCCTTCTAAGAGAGATACACTCATGGAAGAGAACCCCGCAAATCCCATGCAGACCATGAGTAATAGGATAACTAATCTAGAAAGCACACTTCATGATATCTTGGTACACATCAATGAGTCCAAGGAAGAGAAAGATGTTCTAGCTCCTCATTTGTTAGGGATGGAGGTAGATTCTCCAAATGAATATCAAACTCGAGAAGTCCCTATTGATACCATCCTAGTCAGAGAGGCCAGATGGTAGCTTAAGGATCTTAAGCTGCCTAGATATCATGGCTCAGTGGGTGTTAGGACTATTGATGTTGTTGAATAGTGGCTCAAAAAGTGGGAGCACTACTTCCGCATGTGTTATATCATGGATGATAGGCATAAGATTCAAGGGGCTACATATAACCTTATGAATTCACCCATAGGTGGTGGCATAAGATAGACAAGATAAGAAGGAGCCCAAGACTTGGGATGAGTTCAAAATCTTGCTCTACAATAATTTTGCACCACCTTATGAGAGGTCTAGAGTGTTAGACACCTAGTTCTTCATCAGTTAGAAGAATTAAACAATTCAAGAGTACTATGAAAGTAGAGAGGTTCTTCTTAAAGTGCCTGATACTATCCCAAAGTTTCTCTAGGTCCACAAGTTTATCTTGGGACTTAGAGAAACTATTAGACCATTGGTGAGGAAGAAGAGATGTTAGTCCTTGGCAAAGGCCATGGAGATGGCTTAAGTCTAGGAGCCATAAGGGCACATGCCTCTAGGGTGAGAGGTCCTCATGGCCTAAGGTAAGTCAACCCGTCCACATATCTACTCCTGGTTCGATTAGTGCACAACCTTCTAGAGAGGCTACGCAGGTGCATATGATGAAGAAAATAGTAGGAGGTAAGAGAAAAGTGTCTACTCTAGCTGAGAGGGCTTATAATAAGTCAATCCTTTATCCTTAATAGAAAAAGAAGGCATTGAAAGAAGGACTATGCTCTGGGTGTTTAGGATAGCAGCTGTTCAAGGATTGTCCTAAGGAAAAGAAGATAGCCACCACCATAGAAATAAATGCTACTTAGGAAGGGAGTGATGATGATGAGGAATTTTGAGATTCTGCATCACCACTATCATCTTCCATAGTAGTGATGATAGTCACGGAAAAGGTCCCAATTCTGCCAAACATTGTGCTTTCGCTAGTGACATAGAAAGGATATCAATTTCTCGACACACAACTCATTCTCATGAGGGGATTCGTGGCAGGATAGCCTGTCAAGGTACTCTTTCACACTGGATCTATGAGTAACATAATTATCTCCCACCTAGTTAAAAGGTTACATCTAGAAACTATGCAGGCAGAGTATGCCTACACCCTAGAGTTAGTCGATGGGAAGGGAACAAAGACTTGGGATCGATGAGTTGCTGATTTACCTATTTAGATCAAGTCCTATGAGGATAGATTGGATTTTGAGATAGTGGGACTAGCACGTTTTGATGTAGTCCTTAGTAAGATGTTGCATGCAAGGAAGAGACCAATCATTGACTTTGCTTTGCATGTTTATCAGTTTGAACATGAGGGGAAGCGACTACTAATCCATGGAGAACCAGATCTCCAATACACGTGATTGCTAACCGCTATCAAGATGCTCAAGATTGACTATAAGTACATTTATTTTCTTTATTTCATGCATTCGTATCGTATTATGATGGATTCATGCAGTCATGGGAGACTCTAGTTGGAATGCTTCACCACTTTCAGCAAAAGTGAGAGCAGAATTCCAAGAGTTGTTCTTGAAAGAATTACCTTCTGGTTTGCCTCCTTGCAGGAACATAGAACATAGAATTGAATTGGTGTCAGGAGTGATTTTGACCTATTGGCCACCATTTTGAATGTGTTTGCAAGAGGAAAATGAATTCTGCAAGCTTGTGGATGAGTACCTATAGAAAGGGCTGACTAGACCTAGCTATTCACCCTTTGCAGCACAAGTTATTCTAGTGAAGAAGAAAAACAGATCTTATAGGATGTGTGTCGACTAAAGATCACTCAATAAGATTACTATCAGACACAGATATCTTATGTTGAGGATTGATGATCTTTTAGACGCTCTAGGTGGAGCCATTGTATTTAGTAAAATAGATTTAAAAAGTGGCTACCATCAGATTAGTAAGAGATCATGATGTACATAAGATAGCTTTCAAGACCCGTTTTGGTCATTATGAGTATTTGTTCATACCACTTGGTTTGACTAATGCACCAGCGACATTTATGATGTTAATGAATGATATTTTAAGACCATTCATGGGAAAGCATGCTATTGATTTTGTTGATGATTTGTTAGTGTATAGTAGGAATGCACATGAGCATGAAAATCATATGAGATTAGTATCGAATGTGTTAAAAGAAAATCAGTTCTATGTGAATCCAAAGAGGACTTAGTTGTTTCTTTTGAGGATAGAGTATCTAGGGCATGTGGTATCGATTGATGGTGTTTAGATGGATCCGAAGAAGGTCTCAGTCATATTATCTTAGCCTACTCCTAAGGATGAGGGGTAGTTACAGTCTTTTCTAGGACTTTCCGATTTCTATCAAAAATTCATTTCTTCTTATTCTTCAATAGTAGTGCCTATGATGAACTTGCTTAAAGGAAAAGTTACAGATGCTAGTGGCATAGCCATTAATTTTGAGCCAAGATGGTAGGAAAATAGCTTTTGAAAGCAAGAAATTGACTAGTGCACAAAATAACTAGTGAGTGCATGAAAAGGCTTTGTATGTAGTGGTGCATGCACTTAAAGTCTCAAAACACTATCTTTATGGTGTAGAACTCAAGGTATACACATATCACCATACACTTAAGTATGTTTGTAGTCAGTGAGATATTGAGGCAAACAAGCTCATTGGGCTGAGCTCATGCAGAAGTTTCACATGGAAATCCTCTATAGAAGAGGCAAAGAGAATATAGTTCTTGATGCATTATCATGAATAATGTATCAAATGAGCTTTACAATTCTAGAAAGCACATTGCTTCAAGAGATAAAGGAAGCACAAGTGGAAGATCCACATTTGTTACAGATTATTAGAGCCATCAGTGATGCCTCTATTATAGGAGAAAAGACAATTCGAGCTATTTCTTCCTTGGTAGAGCGAACAAGTCCATTCCATATTCCACTTTTTCACAGGAGAATGGAATAGTCAAATAAAAAGGAAAGGTTTGTGTACTAGATTCCCAAGATTTGAGAAGAAAATTCATGCATGATAACCATGATGTGCCTTATGTAGGACATCCTAGTGTTGACAAGCCAATACAACTTGTTTGAAGGACATTATGGTGGCCTGGATTAGCTAGACATGTCCACATTTATGTTCAATAATGCTTTATGTGTCAAGTCAACAAAGTTAAAAGGGTAAACACACTAGGTCCTTTGCATCCTTTACAAATTCTAGATCATAACTCGGATAGTGTATCCATGGACTTCATAGCTAGAGATGTCCACACTTATGTTCAACAATGCGTTATGTGTCAAGTCCACAAAGCAAAAAGGGTAAAGACACGAGGTCTTTTACATCCTTTAGAGCTTCCACATCATAATCAGGATACTGTATCCATGGACTTCATAGTCAGGTTACTCTAGACCCAAAGGAAGTGGGATACTATCCTAGTTGTGGTAGAGAGATTGAGCAAGATGGCTCATTTTATACCCACGCAGGAGACGATAGAAGCTCCACCAGTGGCAGAGTTGTTTATCCAACGTGTCTTCAGGTTGCATTGGTTACTGGCATCAATAGTTTCATATAGGGATGCCAGATTCACAAGACACTTCTGAAAGTTGTATTTGACAAACTGAAAGTGTCATTAAATATTAGTAGTGGTGATCATCCTCAGATAAATGGTCAGATTGAGAGGTTCAACCAGATACTAGAGGACATGCTTAGGGCATATATGCTTGAGACACAGATAGATCAGGATAGTTATTTTCCACTACTTGAGTTATTTGAGATGACCTATGGCATAAATCCCAATGCTCACAGTACCATAGGCATGCCAAAGAAATATCCTTGTGCTTTGGAGTTCTTAGCAAACCTCCAAGCAAATTTAGAAAAAGGTAAAGCCAAGATGTAGCAAGTTGCTGATAGGGCTAAAGAGTATGCTAATAGGAAGAGATCTGCTAGATCCTTTGAGGAAGAAGATATAGTCTTTCTTCAAGTACAAGCTAGATCAACTTCACTTTCCACAAGGAAATGTATTAAGCTTTCACCAAGGTTTTGTGGACCTTGGAAGATAGTTAAAAAGCTAAGTGAAATTGCATACCAATTAGAGCTTCCTCTAGATTGCAGATTTCATCCACTCTTTCATGTAAGTAAACTTTGGAAGTATATTTCTAGGGAGGATAATCTAATAGAAGGTGTTGTTTCTTTTCAAGAAAGTAATACCATGGATCATTCTCCATATACGATACTAGATCGGAGACAGAAGCAATTGAAGAATCCTATCATCTAGGAGTATCTAGTAGCCTAGGGAGGATTACCACTTACAAACTCTACTTGGGAATCAGAAGCTCTGGTTTGCAAGTACTTTCCCTCATTGATCATTGAGGAGAATGATCTTTAGACAGGGGAGAGAGTGTCAGACATTGATCCACATGGATAATGACATTGGTCAATAGGGATTAGTCCATGTGTGTGAGGGACAAGGGCGAGCTAGCCAAGGTCCCAAGCTTGAGGGATACCCTAAGGTACTTAGTATTACTAGGGATAAGTGGTGCATGATGGCCACATGTTCACACTAGATTATTCCAAACCATTTCTATTTTTAGAGTAAAAGAGGGTATATATGGATGGGAGGAGAGTCACACACACATCATTCAAGTCTTTATCTTACAAATATGGCTCAATGGTAAAGTTCCTTTTAAAGGTTTCAATAAACTTATATGAAAAGAATTATGTATATTATAATGGGAAGGTATGTCTAATCTAAAAACATTCTCATTAATTTTTTGAATAATACAAAAAGGTCCTTAATAACATGGTGCAATTTTAATCTTAGGATGTTATGAAATATTTTTCAAACATCTTTTAATTGTCTATAGCCATACAAAGTCATTTTTAGTAAACTCTTTAGCTACTCGTGTCTTAATAACATTAGGCATGTATCATTGTTGACTCTTTTTATTGTGTTCTTGAATCTCATGAAGTGTAGAAATATGATCTTGTGCAAAAGAATCAGCGATAAGTTTATCAATTTGATTGAGAGTCATGGGAGTGGGAAGCTCTTTACCATAAACAATTTCATATGGTGCACGTCTAGTAGTGGTATGTGTTGTGTTATTATGTGTAAACTGTAATAAAGGAATTTTCTCATTTCTGTTACTTGGATTATCTAAAGAATAAAAAATAGTACTATTCATAGCCTCACTTTGCCCATTACTTTCAGGATGAAATGCAGAGCTAAAGACTATTTTAGAGGCTAAAGTTTGAAATAATGTAACCGAAAAGTGATTACAAAAATGAACATCTCAATCTGAAAGTATAATTTTTGGAAAACCATGATGTGGAAAAATACATTTAATTAATAACTTAGTATCTTGAGGTGCAAAAAGAGTTTTTTTACAAAGAATGAAATATGCTTGTTTACTAAACCTATCAACAAGTGTCAAAATCATATCATTATGAGATGATGTTGTAGGAAGACCAATAATAAAATCCATAGAAATTTTTTCCCATGGTCCATTAGGTATGGAAAGTGGCACTAATAATCCAAATGACTTTGCCATGATGTTGTCCCACATGTTGACACACAATGAAATGGGAAACATATTCTACAATATACATTTCCATATTGGGCCAAAAGAAAAATTATTTACATGTAGAAATAGTACTTATGCCCCTATGACCCATATATGGTGGTTCATGCATCTTTTTCATAACAAATTCTTTAAAACCTTGTGTGATGCATAACTTCTGTTGGAAATACAAGAACTCATTATGAAAAGTGTACTAATCCTTATAGAATTTTGTAGATTATTGAAATCAGTCAATGTTTGTGAAAAATACAAATGAGATGCGTAAGTAGGAATCATGTCATAAAATGAATGAATATGAACAACATAAATATATTACTGATCGAAACAATATTTATTTGTGGGGATTGGAAATGACTAAGAGCATTAGCTAAAACATTAGTTTTGCTGGGTGGATATGGAATCATAGGCTCAAATTTTTGTATGAATGAAGTCCATTTAATGTGTATGTCAGAAATCAATGGTTGATTTAATAGATGCTTGATAGCCTATTGGTCTATTTTGATTAGAACTTCAGAACCCATAAGGTAATGTGTCCACATTTTTAAAGCATGTACAACAACCACAAGTTCCTTATCATATGTACTATAATTCTTTTTAGATGGTTTAAGTTTCCTACTTTCAAATTCGATAGGAGCTTCATTTTGCATTAATATAGCACCTATGCCTAAACCACTAGCATCTGTAACCACATGAAAAGGTTTTGCAAAAACTGGTACTTGCAAAACACATGCATGAGAAAGTGCATGTTTGTGTTTTTCAAAAGATTGCATAATCCCCATGCAAATTTTAACTTTTTCTTCAATAATAATGTGAGTGGAAGTGCTAAATAAGAGAAACGTTTTACAAACTTTCTATAAAAACTAGCTAACTCTAGAAAGAGCATACATCATTCACAGATTGAGGTATAGGCCATTCTTGAATCTTCATTTATTTTAATTTTCTATGGATCTACATGGACACCTTGACTAGAAACAATATGGACTAAATACTCTAATCTCTTTTGAAAGAAATAACCTTTTTCAAGGTTGGCATAAAGTTCTTTTTTGCATAACAAATTAAAAACAATTGCTAAATGTTTTTCATGGTGATTGTCATTTTGACTATAGACAAATATATCATCAAAGAAAACAAGAACAAAAGCTTGGTAATCAAGAAAAATGTTATTCATCATACGTGCAAATGTAGGAGGTGCATTGGTGAGTCCAAAAAGAATTACCATGAATTCAAAGTGACCTGTGTGAGTTCTAAAGGCAGTCTTGTGAATGTCATTTTGTGTTATTCGTATCTAATGATACCCTGATTTAAGATCAATTTTGCTAAAGACACGTGATCCATGAAGTTTATCTAGCAAATCATCTTTCCTAGGGATAGGATATCTATTTTTAATTGTGATCTTATTGAGTGCTCCATAGTCCATCCACATCCTATAAGTCTTGTTCTTCTTCTCTACAAAAAGAACAAGTGCTCCAAAGGGAGAAGAACTAGGTCTTATAAGGCCTTTATGGAGTAAATCCTTAACTTGATTAGATATTTCTTGTTGATGTCAAGGTCCATGCCTATAAGGTGCTTTATTGGGAGGAGAACTCCTAGGGATGAAGTTTATACTATGGTCAAGAGATCCATAGAATGTGGTAGTTTAGAAATAAAAACAATCATAAAACAATCCTTATAGGAATCCATAAATGATTTATGTGCATTAGAAAGTGTATGTGTGTAATCAACTATGTTATCGACAGAAACAATACCTGAGTTGTAGCCTTTCCTAAATGCACATTTTACTTTGAGTATCACTAGTTAATGGAAATGGTTGGAAGTCATGCATTGTAAACAAAGAAATATCTTGGTTGTTAAACCTAAAACTCATTGTGTGTGTATGATAGTCAATGCATGGATTATCATGATGAAGAAAAGGCATACCAAGTATAACATCATAGGAATACAAAGGAGCAATTAAGAATGTGTGTTCATTTATGTATGAACCTATACAAATATGAACATTATGCCCTTCACTTGTAACATTATATCTTTTTCCTTGAAATGCAGCCTTCACTTTATACATATAATGAAGTGGGCTCAATTGGAGATCTTGCACTAGTATATGAGAAATAATCATGCCAGCTACCATCATCATGTAAAATATTAACACCTTTACCCTTAATAGTACCTTGCATGCAAAGTAAATAATGAATAGAAATTTCATTACCCAAGGTACTTAGATCATTTTCCAATGCTTCTTCGGTCTAATGAGGTTGAGTGTCTTCATGAACTTCCTCCATGTTGTGTACTTGAGCTCTGACAGGCTTCATGTCATTAGTGTGCAACCTACATTTAGCTTTAGTATAACCAAACTTACCACAGTGCCAACAAGTAATATGGGGCCTCTTTTGTTGAGCATCCATCATCCTAGTTTGAAGGGTTTGAGGTTTGGTATTTTGTAAGGGGGTTTTCCAGGGTACTAGAGAGAAATTGGATTGAGGAGGGTGCTAAAAAGTAGGGGGGCATTGAAAAGTAGGTGGGTATTGAAAATTAGAAAAAGGATGCTTGAAAGGAAAATTGGGTTTAATTGGTGGTTGTCATTGACGTATTTGTGTAAGCAAATGGACCTGGTACATAAGATAACGGGGCACATAAGATAACGATATTTCATGCTACTTTTATAGTGACTCTCTTCAAATTTGAATTTCCAAATTCAAATGAACTTCCACCTAAACGTTCATCCTATAAACAAGGAGATATTCCTTCAAGTAAACTCATACCATAAAGTTCTCCTAACGCCACGAGTTTAGTGGCAATTACAAGATCCTTCTGAGTCAAATGATTTTTGCAAAAGTTAATGGTGAAAACCATAAGCAATGGTTCATGTGGTTCTTCAACTAATGCACATAGCTTCTTCCAATACCTAGCCAAGTGTGAAGGGTTGGCATTTGCACCAAAAAATGGTAGGGTAGGTTTTGTAGTCAATGTTTATTAAAGGATCCATATTCTCTAACATGTGTAGTATAAATACGTCTTTTTTTATCAATTTGATACTTGCAGTGAGTGCAAGGACATGCCATTCTCTCCTCTAGATCCAAACAAGCCATGTGATACAATATGGACATTTTAGAACATTTAACTTTTCTTATTAAACCTAAAATCCCTAATCCTAAAGACCTAAACCTAAAATATGTATATGTGTTATGCATGTATATTATATATATTTAGTTTATATATTTAAAACACTAGCTCTTGTCTTTTTTTCTTAATTTTTTTCTTATATATAATTAATTATATTAAACAATCCTAAAACCCTATTTTATATATATTTGATTATATATATGTAAACAATGTAAAAATTATAAAGACCTATTTTTATATTTAATTATAAATATTTATTTTTATTGTATGTATGTATGTATGCATGTGTAAATAACCAAAAAACCCGAATCCTAATTTTTATATATATTTCATTATATATTGTAATTTTTTCCTAATTTTTAAAATTATATGATTATATATGTTAATATTAACCTAAAAGCCTAATTTTTATATATTCAATTATATATATTTAATTTATTCATTTAAAACACTAGCTCTTTTCATATCTATTTATCTATACAATTATCCTATTTTTTAGATATATTCATTTACATAGTCTTATTTTTTTGTGAATTTTTTTCTTATATGAATTTAATTGAATTAGAAGACTCTAAAACACTATTATATATAGACTTATATATATATATATATATATATATATATATATATATATATATATATATATATATATATATATATATATATATATATATATATATATATATATATATATATATATACATATATATATATAATTTTTTCTCCTTATTTCTATCCTATTTTTCATATACTCGATTATATATATGTAAAAAACCTAAAAATCCTAAAGACCTATATTTTATATATTTAATTATTTATATTAATTTTTATTATAGGTATGTAAAAAACCCAAAAGCGTATTTTTTATTATATGTATATGTGTGTATGCATGTGTGAAAACCCTAAAACAAGACTCTCTAATCCTTGTACAATGGCAATCACTCTTGAAAGCTTCAAAGCTTTGCTTTTGTACCATAATAAGGCATGTGCACTCTCTTTTTCCTTTTGAGGTCTATTGGTTCTTATATCCACAAGTTACTTCCTTCATTGGGCTACTCAATGGGTTCCACGGGGTACGGGAGATGAAAAGAACCAATTCCATAAGTTTGCCTAATTTGTTCCAACCTTGTTGTAGTAGTCATGAATTAAATGATTGTTGTTGTAGGAACACCCTACTCCTTTAACTTGCATTGGATAGATACTCACGATGGATTAGCATGCCATCTTTGACTAGAAAGTCATGTGGGGAATCACGTAACTTAGTTGTAAATGCTTTGGCCCAATTGATAACTTCAAGAAATGTCTCCTCAATACTCAATCTAAGACTCTCTCCAAGCTTCGATATTGCAACAAATTAGTAGATGATTGAGTTAACAAAGCGGGAAAAGTAGGAGTAGGAATGTCATTTTCTCCATGATCTTTGACTCCTTGAACTACTCACGCAAAATATATAACTCTTTGTGTTGCGGTATGCATTGATTGGATGAAGTGACTTCAATATTTCAACAAGTTTATTGCTTGGCAGATAAGAAACTCCATTGATCATTTGCTAAGAGCTCTGTTTGTTGGCACAAACCTTTAATCCTAACATTGAAGAAGATTAGCATGCTCTAAAGGAATCTTGCATGCCCGCATATATGTAATTGAGAGATTGCATAAATAATTTATTCCTTAATATGTGCACATCCAGCATATCCATAATTTTACTAAAATGGGCATTGTTGTAGTCATTAAATGCACTGAGGGGCTAAGAAATATCTAATGAAGTGATACCTTACCTCAATGTGCTTGGTATTTTCATGATAGACAGATTCTCAGCCAAAGTAATGGCACTCTAAGTATTAGTAAGCAAACGAGGTATATGTTGAGGTAGACCCATATCACAAGCAAGATGAGAAAGCCACAATGCTTTACATGCCTCACTTGTTGCAATATACTCAGCTTTTGTAGTGGCAATAGCTATACATTCTTGAAGACGAGATCTCCAAGAGATAGAAGCCCCATCAAAATGCAAATGCGCCTTAATGAAGGGTAAAGGTGTACTCGAATGCTTTTCCACCCTCTATACTAAAGATGTGCAGTACTTTGGAGATGCACTCACTTTGAAACAATTATATGCATCTTTTACTTCTATCGTGAGTAACACACATGCCAAGAATATGTTTGGAATCCCCCAAATCCTTCATACCAAATGTCTCACTCAACTTCCTTTTTGAAGAATGATAGCTCATAATAAGAATTCCTAGTAATCACCATATCATCAACATAAAGTATCAAGCATATTAGGTGTTACCATTAGTGTCCATCTGAAATGCCAAAAGGCCTTTAGAAATTTTTTCATATGTTCGTTGATATAACATAAAGTGGTCTGGTCAGCCACAGACTTTAAGTGCAACTGCATTTGTGTGACCTAAAAAATATGTGTTCTTGGTCTTTGTATTGTGTGTTTTCTATGTATGCACAACTAAGCAAAACTCTTGTGGTGTTTAAAAAAGGTAAAAAACTAAGTTTAACATTACCTTGAACATGTCTTGGGCCCTCAAATCTTCATTCTTTGCTTTCAAATCATGTTTTGAAGCATTTTTGGGGTGATTTTTGGAGTCATTTTGGAGAACCATCACACGTGGTTCTCATTACACATGTTAACGAACACCACGAAGAGTGATCTTTTGTATTTCACAGACAACAAATATTCATCTTTGGGGCTCTTTTTTCAGCTAAGCTAGTAAATCTATAGGTTTCTTGAAATGTTTTCAATTCTGATGGGAGCAACAACAACAAATTTATGCAAGTTTTTCAGCCTAAAGAATAGAGCTGACAAACACTTGGAGGTGTTGTTGGCTAGTGTTTGGGCTATGAATTCGGCCTTTAAGTGCCATTTTATTGCATATATTGAGCACATACACACTATGTAGGCTTTTGTGGTTACCACTTACATATGTCCATGTGGCCATTGACATAGTGATTACGTTTTTGCATAAAGCCTTTTATGTTTGATAAAGAGGTTCATTCTTGATCGGATCCCACAGATGCACATACGTAGAGAATAGTATAGAAATGAAATCTCACAAAATTACTCAGAGAATAGAAAGAGGCAAGATAATTGACTCTAGATTGGGTAGCATCTCTCCAACATACTCTGATGGACGAGTCTATTAGAGCATGTGTATTTATAGGTATTTTGCATTACGTCCTGAATAGAAGATACATGAGGGTGGCACTTCAAAAAGTGTGTGTCTATGAAACTCTGGTTTATTCACGGAAATCATCTCCTTTCAAGAAATCTACTACTTTTACAAAAATATCACGTTCTAAAGCGATCTATTATTTTTATGAAAAATAAGCAAAATACTATCTTCTAAATATTCTTATAAATATCTGAATAAGTTCATGCACGTTCAGACCCTCATGCATCTTCACCTGCTAAGTCAAAACACAAGTCACATTAAAACCCTCAAGACATTAAAATCCATATAACATTCCATTATTCCATTAAGTATAACATGCCTCCCAGTTGATGACCGACCAAACTCAGTTTATAAAAATAGAACAGACATGGATGGCATGTCACATGTCCCATACCTAAACAATCATAAGCATGTTCCATGTAAAAACACATGCATGGAATTGGAAAATGCAAATTTAAGTTGAATGTGAATGATATGCAAAAATCAAATGATCATAGTGTGTAATTAGTGATGTTTTATGAATCCATTGAGATTCTTCAAGGGAGTGATTTTTATATTTAACTAAATATCTATGATATTGATTACCTATGCATGTAATAGTAACATCATCATCAGTATTTTCTTTGGAACTAAAATTTTAGCATCCTCTTCAAGTAATGGAGGATCATCTAAAATTGTGTCAGACATTGATCCACACGGATCATGACATTGGTCCATAGGAATCAGTCCATGTGTGTGAGGGACAAGGGCCATGTTATGAACCATGGAATTGTTGGAGTGTCAATTAATTAATGTATTTACATGTTTTGGTGCTTTTGATATAGTAGTTGAAGGTTCATGAGGGTGTAAAAGGTGTGAAAGGGTGGACATCAATAATCTGATTTATAATTTATACAGTTTGTAAATAAACCAGTGTAGAGGGTTTTATTGTTAGAAACAGTTAGAAAAGTAGTGGTTAGAATAAGGGTCATTGTAGACTGCAATTTTTGATGTTGAAAGCAAAGGCTTTCTACAAAAGTTACCAACTTTTACTTTCATGCATGCTTTTTGAAGCCGCTCTCATGTAACCACTGTTTCAACATAATCCAAAATTCCTAAAAATACATGCACTCTATGGACTATCGAAACAGAGTGCATGGGGGGGGGGGAGATTGCACCCAACAGTGTGTTCTTGCTCGTCTCCTGATGTGTCTATTTTTATGTGTGTTTCCAGCATTCGTAACCTTTGTGTGCACATGAGAAATATCCTAATAAAAGTGGTATCAAAGCCTTGCAAGCATCACTATGGAGAGGTCTATTTTTGTTTTTTTTGGTGATTGATCTCTGTTTCGTTGTTCTCTATTCGTGATCCGATTCTGATTCTGATTTTGATTCCGATTTCGATTCCGTTTTTGTTTTTGTTTCCACTTCCATTTTTGTTTTTGTTTTCATTTTTGTTTCTGTTTTCGGTTCTAGTTTCAGTTTCAATTTCTGGTTGTTGTTTTTGTTCAAGTTCTAGAACTAGAACCTACATTTACACCTACATTTAAACCTAAATTTAATCCTTCGGCTTACTCCAAGGCATCGACTAAGGCATAGAACTTAGGCATAACTAAGGCATTACTTTGGCATCTTTTGCAACCAAGGCTCCCTTGCTGACCATTGGTAGCCGTTGGCTATGTGCGAAGCAGTTTTAATTTATGAGTGGCAGTAAGGAGTTTTATATTCACCAAGGCGGGAGGATTTGAACCCACAACCTCACTCACACAAGGGAAGTGTTTTACCACTACACTATCTCTTTGTGTTGTCACTCTAGTTCTCTTTTCTTATATTTAACACAACTTTCATCTCTTTCTTACTTTTTCATTTCTCAACAACAACCCTTTCTTGTACATTTTAATTCAAGCAATCTCAAAAATTGTTTTTACATATCTAGCAAGAGGTTTTTGTTCTCTACATACTCATGGACCCTATTAACACCATGGAGGATTTCAGTGAGTCACCTCTACCCAAGGTAACACTCAAGAAACAGCTCGAGCTCTTGCGGAGGCACTTAGAAGGAGATCTAACAATGTGACAAAGTACTCTAGAAGATGCAAACTGATGAAAAAAACCTTACGAGGGTGGTGAAAGCTATTGTATTTGCCCAATCGGATGGCACACATTCCAAGATTGGTGTTAAAAATTACCAATTTCTATGGTTTCATGGTTGTAAGGATGGCCCTTTAGTTGTTTCATGGTTGTCAGAGTTTGACAAGTTTTATACTGATGAAATATATGCTCAAAGTGAAAAAGTCAAAGTTGCCACTAACTATATAGTAGGAAAAGCGAAGCTCTGGTGGAATGTCCTATGCCATAGTATAGATCGTCCAACAATGTGGAAGGCTTTCCAAGACAAAGTGAAATATTTTTTTCTTCCTCCTCAATATCATCTTCATGTTCAATGTGCATGGAAAACCTTTACATGGAAGGAGGGTGACACGGTCACTACCTACACGGAGCGGTTTTTGCAAAGTTTATTATTGGTTTGAATTCTTGAAGATGTACTAGAGGATAGCTTGCAACGAAAATATCAAGATGATTTCGAGGTGGGAATCCAAGCCAAGATTCACACCCTATAGCCTACAACTCACAACAAGGCTATCTCTTTTGCCTATGATGTAGAGAAGGAACTCGAGTCCATAACCAAGTTGATCTGTCTACAACAACCACATCAACAATCACTTTTTGTTAAACCCACATTTCCTATGAAGCATAATCTTAATGCCCCATCTTACTCTAGTTTTCCTCGTCCTCCACAATCCAATTACTCAAGTCCACATGTTGCTTCGTCTCTCCAACCTCCCAAACGACCCACCCTCCAAACTTCAGTGGTGGATGCCCAACAAAAGTGACCATCTACCACGTGTTGGAATTGTGGTAAACCTAGAAATAGAAAAATAAAGTGCCGATTGTAATCTTTTCACATGAAACCAATTGGAGCTCAATTACATAACATGGAGACCCATAATGAAGAAATTCCTCTTGTTTGGGCACAAGAAGCATTGGAGAAGGACTTAAGTACCTTGGGTAATGATATCTCAATTCATTCTTTACTTTTCATGTAGGATAGTATCTATAACAAGCTGTTTAATATTTTACATGATGATGGTAGTTCACATCATTTCATTTCACATTTATTAGTACAAGAACTTAAATTAAAAACATTTCCTTCCTTGTATAAAGTGAAAACTGCATTTCAAGGTAGTCATTATAATGTAATACGAGAAGTGCAAAGATGTTATGATTAGCATAGGCCCATATGTAGATGCATGAACATTTTTAATTGCACCTTTGCAATCTTACGATGTTATACTCGGTATGCCTTTTAATCATCATTATAACCCACACATTGATTACAATACACATACCTTTAACTTTGAACTTAAAGCTCAAATCATTACTTTGTCTACACGACATGATTTCCATCCATTTCCATTGATTAGTAATACTCAAGTAAAACATGCATTTAGGAAAGGATTCGATTCATGCATTGTTTTTTTCAATGTCATCAATGATTATACTCATACACTTCTTGATGCACATAAACCTTTCATGACTACTTAATGAGGATTGTTTTATGTATGAGTATCCCTCTGAATTGCCACCATCTCGAGGATCCTTTGACCATAACATATACTTAGTCCTTGGTAGTTCTCCTCCTCATAAAGCACCTTATAGACATGACCCACTACACCAAAAGGAAATAGAAAACCAAGTAAAAGACCTACTACAGAAAGGACTTATGAGGCCTAGTTCTTCCCCATTTGGAGGACCAATTCTCTGAGTAGAGAAGAAGAATAAAACTTATCGAATGTGCATTGATTATAGAGCTCTTAACAAGATCACAATAAAGAACAGGTACCCTATTCCTCGAATAGATGAGCTTTTAGATAAATTACAAGGAGTTCGTGTCTTTAGTAAAATTGATCTGAAATCGGGTTACCATCAGATTCGTATGATACAAAGTGATATTTTTAAGACAACATTTAGAACTGAAACTGGTCATTATGAATTTATGGTAATGCCCTTTGAGCTTACTAATGCCCTTGCTACATTTGCACAAGTCATGAACAACATTTTTCTTGATTACCAAGCTTTTGTTCTTGTATTCTTCGACAATATACTTGTTTACAGTAAGAATGATAGTGAGCATGAGAAGCATCTTAGAACAGTTTTTCATTTACTATGAGAGAACACACCTTATGCTAATCCCAAAAAGATTTACTTCTTTCAACATAAGCTAGAATATCTAGCACATATTATTTCAAGTCACGGTGTGGATGTGGATCCAAAAAAAGATTAAAGTTATATTAGAATGGCCTATACCACAATCAGTCAATGATGTTTGTTTTTTCTTGGGTTGGCTAGTTTCTATATGAAGTTTGTTTTAATTTTTTCTTATTTAGCATTGCCGCTTACCTTGTTGTTGAAAACGAAAATAAAATTTTCATGGGGACTTACCCAACAAAAATCCTTTGAAAAACTCAAACATGCACTTTCACATGCACCTGTTTTATAATTACTTGATTTCTCAAAACCCTTTCATGTCATTACTGATGCTAGTGATTTAGGAATAGGTGTTGTTTTAATGCAAAGTGATCATCCCATTGCATCTGAGAGTAGGAAGCTTAAGCCCTTAGAAAGGAATTATAGTACATATGATAAAGAATTGTTAGTAGTTGTGCATGCTTTGCGAATTTGGAAACACTATCTTATGGGCTCTGATGTTTTAATCAAAACAAATCAATAGGCTATTAAACATTTATTAACTCAGCCCTTAATCTCTGATTGGCATCTTAAATGGGATTCATTCATTCAAAATTTCCAACCCATGATCCAATATCAACCTGGTAAAGCTAATGTTGTAGCTAATGCTCTTAGCCATTTTCCTTCACATTCTATTGTTTTGCATAATATTTCTGCCATCCAAATTCGTTCTTTTCAAGAAATCATTTCCACTTATGCATCTTATTTGTATTTCTCACATGCATGGCATGACTTCAACAATAATGCACCTTTATCTGATGAAGAATATATATTTCATCATGGTTTACTTTATTTTCAACATAGCTTGTGCATAACCCAAGCTTTTAAAGATTTTGTCATCAAAGAAATGCATGAGCCATTTTACATGGGTCATAGAGGCATACAAAGAACCATTTTTTCTTGCAAAGATTTCTTCTTTTGGCCACACATGGAGAAATATATCGGACATTATGTTTCTCAATGCATTGTATGTTAGCACGTAAAACATCATCATGGTAAACCATTTGGATTATTAATGACACTTCCCATTCTGAATGAACCATGGGAAACAAATCTCTATGGATTTTATCACAGTTCTTCCTATCACTTCATCACATATTGATATGATTCAGACAATAGCTGATAGGTTTAGTAAATATGCATATTTCATTCCTTGTAGAAAAACTTTATCTGCACCTCAGGCTACAAAATTATTGATTAAATGCATTTTTCCACATCATGGATTTCATAAAGCAATGTTATCTTATCGTGATAATAGATTTTGTAATCATTTTTTGGTTGCCTTATTTCAACATTTTGGTTCTAAAATAAATCTTTTGAATTCAAATTCAAAAATCCACCTAAAAGTAAATCCTAAACCATAGGATATATTCTCTCATCAATCAACTACTAAACGGATCGAGATTTGATGCTTCCTAGCTCCATGTAGAAGTAAAGCTCTTTTACAAAGGTAAATGTGCTCGATTTTACAAGGGATTCATCATATAAGGTTCCATGATCAATATGCTAATCAACCAAGTATGTGGGCTTGGATTCTCTTGCACCAAAAACTCCCCCTCAAGCCTAACATGCTTGGTCTTCATTTCTCCTTGATCTCCTGCAAACCAACCATCAATTTGAATCTGTTCATCTTGGTTCCATCCAAATATTTTGTGAGTATATTTGCACATTGTATATGAGTTGATACATAGGCTAGGTGAATGTCCTTGCTAATCAGTTTCTCCCTTCCATAATGATAGTGCACTTCAACGTGATTAGTCCTTGCATGATATACAAGATTAGCAGCCAAATGAAGTGAGCTAGTGTTGCCTCCAAAAATTATTGGAGGAGTGTAATTCCAAGTTTGCATAGAGTTGCTTGAGCCACATAAGCTCTTGAGTTGCATTTCCTAAGCCTTAGTATTCTACCTCTGTAGATGACAAAGACACAATTGGTTGCTTTTTAGATGACAAAGCCATAGTTGGTTGCTTTTTAGATGGCAAATCCATAGTTGGTTGCTTTTTAGATGACCATGATATTAGCTTTGAACCTAAAAAAGACTATGTTGGGGGATTCTTGGACAAGAAGGAGTTTGAGGGTTTGTAGGAGAAAAAGGAAGAGACAAGAAGAGAAAATACACCTTGGAAGCCTCTGCCGATTGATTACAGTAAGACAATTACAATGTTTGAAGCACAATACAAGCCAATACCTGTGTGCACAATCCCACAGAGTGCTCAATTACAAAATACCAAATATACCAAAGTCTTCTTGCCACCGGCCTCCTCTGCACCAGACCTCCACCTGCTTCAAGCTTATCCTTGTGCACACCTTGCACCAAGCTTCCACTAAGGGGGAGGAATGAATACCTTCTGTCGGCACGCGCACACTGCAAAAAGACCTTGAGATCCTTGGGGGACTATCTTAGCCTCTTTGCACAATCCCTCAGTCACTCTCCATGCACTCCTTCACTTCCACTTCTGTGCATCGCACACTGGTGACTCTTGCACTTCTCTTTGTTGCTTCACTTAGACTATGCCTCTCTTGCTTACTCTAAGATTGGTCCAAGAATAGTCCTTGCCTTGATTTGAGTGTGTCGATCACATATGCTCCTAACTGCAAGAGTATCTTGGTGCTCACTTTGATGTCCCAAGATTGTCTTCACAAGTGGCAGCCAACGACTCAGTGTTTTGTCTTATAGTGACTTTAGACTAAAACCCAAAATTTTAATTGGGGGGCCATACTTTCCCCTATGCGTACGCTGCCGCTTCACATACCTTCACATTTCCTTTTAAGTCTTCACTTTTGCACATAAGAGAGGGTTCACCTGAACCTTCCAAACCACTTTAAAACACACTTTGAACCTTAGGGAAATTACAGAAATACCTCTGCAACCTGCAACCCACTTTCTCCAATTTACCCTTTGTGAACAATTAATTGTGCACTACCTGTGCACTTTGACACCTGCACTTTAGCACTTTGACTTTGCACCTATTGACTTTGACCTTGACCTTGTTGACTTTGACTAGTGGACTTTGACCTTTTGACTTTGACTACAGTTGACTTTGACCAACATGACTTTTATGGGCTCAACAGTTGCCCACCACCTAATGTGCTCTCCGTCCTGGAGAGCTATAGCCAAAACTCTGAGCATATAGGACACCATGATAATGTAGCTGCAAAACTTGAAGAGGACATCTGAGCAACATCCAATTCCACCAAAAGCAGGATAGAACAAGCACTAGAGAAGAACCAAAAATTGGAATTTGCCATGGAAAAGCAAAGGGTTGCAATGGGAGGGTAGTAAGGAAGGGGTAGGGAGGGTTGAGGGTGCGGAGATGGATGGGGCAGGGAGGGTTAAGGATGTGGCTGGGCAGATTGGTAAAGGGAGGGATTGGGAGTAGGAATCATGGGTCTGGAGGGGGCTAAAATGATCAAACTGAGGGCAATTGAGGGTACATATGGGAAACATGAAAACTTAATGGAAAATGAGGTGAGAATAGACCATGTGGACAATGTTGTGAAATGAAAACATGTGATAAGTGTGCTACAAACATGTGGGTTTTGACCAAAAGTCAGAGAAAAAGTTGGAACTTGGGAAAATAAAGCCAAAAACGGAGTCGAGAGGTGCCAAAAAACATGAAAATGACTCCATATTTGTAAAAAAACGGCCAACCGAGGCACGATCTAGAGCCAAAAGCTTTGAGCCAACAAAAATAAAAAATAATAAAAATAATAAAATTAAATTATATATATACTAAAATTATAATTTTTTATATATTTTAACGCTCGTACAGAAAAAGAAAAAAAAAGAAAAGAAGAAAAAACAAAGAAAAATAAAAGAAAATAAATAAATAAGTAAAATAAAATAAAAAATATAAAATAAAAAATAATAAAATAAAATAATAATAATAATAATAAAATAATAAAATAAACAAAAAAATAAAAATTAAATTGGGGGGGGGGGGGGGAAAAAAAAAAGGAGGTGAAGGGGGGGCTGTCAGACGGGGGGGGGGGGGGGGTGGGGGGGGGGGGGGGGGGGGGGGGGGGGGGGGGGGGGGGGGGGGGGGGTGGGGGGGGTTGTTGGTGTGGGGTGGGGGGGGGGGGGGGGGGGGGGGGGGGGGGGGGGGGGGGTTGGGTGGGGGGGGGGGGGGGGGGGGGGGGGGGGGGGGGGGGGGGGGGGGGGCGGGGCGGGGGGGGGGGGGGGGGGGGGGGTAGGGGGGGGGGGGGGGGGGGGGGGGGGGGGGGGGGGGGGGGGGGGGGGGGGGGGGGGGGGGGGGGGGGGGGGGGGGGGGGGGGGGGGGGGGGGGGGGGGGGGGGGGGGGGGGGGGGGGGGGGGGGGGGGGGGGGGGGGGGGGGGGGGGGGGGG
>MU264336.1:0-28603 GCA_020310875.1 Ceratopteris richardii
TGTTGAAAATATGCCTTCTTTTGATCCTTCCTTATCCAAGCTAGTGAAGAATGTGGAATAGGGTATACTTTCATAGGTGGAGACTTCAATTCTTGCCAAGGAGTATTCTCTCTTGTGCATTGTGCGTCACTAGGCTTGGTTCAGGTTCATATGCACTCTTGAGACTCTCTATACTCGAAGATGGAAAGCACACAGAATTTACAGTATTCTCACGAGAAATACTAGAGGAAGGAACTTCTATAGTGCTATTGGGTATGTACTCATGACTCTGGTCATTTGGTTGGATTTTTGGCTCTATTTTCAAGTATTTGATTGGTCGTTCATCTAACAGACTAAATACCTCACGATGTCCTATTCTGGCTGAGATATATCCTAATGCCAATTGAATGGTCACCTCGTATTCGTAAATTCAATCTTGACCTAACACAACCTCTTCAAGTAGATCTTGGTCATGACACACTAACAGTTTTGTTCCATAGTATTGTTACCAAGATGCAACGGCAAAGTGATCTCTCTATGCACTGAGTAATGGTTCCTCCTATTCCTATCAATTGAGCCATTGATGGGCGGATTGTCTCTTTGAGTTTTTGGGTCAAAGAAAACTTAATGCAACTTACAGCGGCACCTGTATCAATAAGCGCATTTACCAAGTGATACTCCGTTTTTCGGCTCCCAAATTTAGGTAGGGTTGTGTTCTTTGCGATCCCAGATTTTGAGTGGCTCTAAAATTAGCCATCGGGATGAGTTCTTCTCCTTGACGATATCTTTCATCTCGCTCTCTCATCCACTCTTTTCGTTTCTTTATCCTTTCCAATGCTTCTTGTCTCGCCTCTTCCCGTATTCTCCTCTTCTATGCGTCTATTTTTACCTTTGAGTAATCGTGACATAATTTCGTCAGTTAATGGTTCTAGGTATTTCTTTACTCTACACCCGCTGATGTAGTTTGGTAACACATCTCCATCTAGAGTTTGCTAAGCTGATGGCTCCACCTGTAGATATACGAGTAATGATTAATGGGCCATATCCTCTCTTTTGCAATTTCTTAGCATGTTGTTTCAAAGTGTATACCAAAACTAAATCTCCTTCCTTCAATTGTTTGTCCTTGATATGCGCATCGAAATAGGCTTTTTGTCGTCTTTTAGCAGCATAAATACCCGCTACTGCTTGTAACCTAGTTTCATGAAGTTTTTCTATTTGGTCCAATTGTGCTGATAATTCATGTCCGGTCCATAAGTCGTTGCAACTCTAAGAGTGGGAATCAAGAAATCAATTAGCAAAATAGCATTTTGTCCATATACTAAGTTAAAAGGAGTAGTGCCTATGGCGGTTTTATAGGCTACTCGGAATGCCCATAAGCATGGTGTAACTGCTTTATCCCATCTGATCTACCGTTGTTAACGATTTTGGTGAGAACAGTACACAAGATTTTATTTGAACTTTCTGCTTGTCCATTTGCTTGTGGGTGATAAGGAGCAGATTTCTTATGAATTACTAAGAATTCATTCAATAAGGCTTCTATCACTTCATTAACAAAGTGCGTACCTCTATCACTCACAATCTCTATCGGTAGTCCAAATCTAGTGAAGACGTTTCTCGAAGAGAAACTTGGCTGTAGTTCTTGCGTCATTTTTCTTTGTTGCTTTTGCTTCAACCCATTTGGTCAGGTAATCTGTGGCTACTATTATGTATTCGGCATGTGAACCTTTTGCTGGTGGGCTAATAGGTCCTATGAAGTCTATTCCCCACTTCGTGAAAGCTCTATCACTCATCATGGGTCTAAGTGGCATCTCATCTCTTCTAATAGGATATTTCGTTCGTTGACAAGTATCACACCGCTGCACATATGTTATGGCGTCTTGATGTAGAGTTGGCCACCACATTCCAACAAAGAGGATCATTTTTGTTGTTTTGTCTGCAGAGAAGTGTCCTCCTGCAGCTCCTGTATGGGCCATCTCTAAGACAGAGAGATATTCATTTTCATGAATGCACATTCTTAATTGGTTATCTTTCCCGCGTTTAAAGAGTTGTTTTCCTATGATGGCATAATCCTTACTCTGTTCTTCAAGAGCACGCTTCCTTGCTAAAGTAGCTCCGTCAGGGTATTCTTGAGTTTTCAAGAACTTTACCAGGGGTATGCTCCATCTTGGTGCTATCGTAGAATAGCATAAGGTAGAGTTCTCATCTGGGATTTGTTCTTGACAGGTTTGACAGGTTGACACATAGTTATGTGCATCTCGTTGCATAGTTGGCCAATATATGCCAAATCTCTTGAGTGTTTGCCACGTTCCATTTGCATTCAAATGAGTGTTCCATTGGTTTATGTGGGCTTTCTGAAGCCACATTTCTTGTTCCTCTTCTTCCACGCATCTCATTAGTAATCCGCTTGAATCCTGGTGGTACAAACTTCCCGCAATGATGTGAAGGTTTTTAGTCCTCCAGAGATCTTGCGTTTGGTTTGGCATGATCCCATCTTTAGGTCCATGTGTAAGTATCGGGATCAATTTTTCTGCCCACTGAGGACATACTTCCAGGTTAAAAAGATAAGTATCTGGCAGGTCATCGGGTACTCCTATGGGTGGTTCTCCATGGGTCATACGAGATAAGTGGTCTGCTCTGATGTGGGTGTTTCCTTTCTTGACTATTACCTCAAAATCAAATTCCATTAGCAATAAAAACCACCGTACTAGTCGTCCTGTATTACAAGGCTTGTTGACTAGGTACAATAGGGCTTGATGATCAATGAAGAATTTGAATTTGTTTGCCAGTAAGTAATGTCTGAATTTCTTGACTGCGTATACCATCCCTAGGCCTTCTCTCTCCGTAGTATATAATTGCGTTCTGCTTGATTTAACTGTCTACTGGCATAGGCTATCGGGTGGTCTAATTTTCCAGTGTCAGCTGGTTGAGCTAAGATGCAACCAATGGCAAACTTGGAAGCATCAACATGGATGTGAAACGGTTTATTCCAGTTGGGGACTCGAAGGATGGGTGCTGAACTCAATCGATCCTTTAACTCATTAAAAGCTTTTTCACATTCTTCGGTCCAATTAAATAGAGTCAATAATGCATAAAGAGGTCTAGCAATTATGGCGTACATATGTATGAATCTTCGATAGTAACCACAATGTCCCATAAATGCTTGAACTTCTTTAGCAGTTTTAGGTCTTGGTAAATCCAAAATTACTTTAATTTTGTCTTCATCCGTTGAAATTCCATTCTTAGAGACAATATGCCCTAAGATTTTCCCTTGTCGCACCATGAAGACACATTTTTCAGGATTGAGGCATACTCGATATTGTCGACATTTAGCAAAAATCTTTTCTAGTTCAGGGATGTGCTCTGATCGTATAGCCGAATATGTACAAAGATCATCCATGTATACCTCCATGCTTTTTCTCAGAAACTCCTTGAACACATGACACATCAATCTTTGGAAAGTAGCTGGGGCATTCGTTAAACCAAAGGCATGACTCTAAAGGCGTATACTCCCCATTCAATTGCAAATGCAGTCTTATGTTGGTCCTCAGGAGCATGGCTACCTGATTATACCCTGAAAAGCCATCCAGAAAACTATAGACTTCCTTCCCTGCTACCCTTTCCAAGAGATGATCAGTGATTGGTAAGGGATAGCTATCCCTTATGGTTGCGGCGTTCACTTTCTTCAAATTGATGCACACTCTTAACTTTCATTTTCTTTGGTACAACCACCAAGGGTGACACCCCATTCCGTGTGCTCAATTTCGTAGATGAATCCAGCATCTAATAACTTATCTATTTTCCTCTTTTATCTTAGCTGAATACACATCATTATAGGTATATGGTCTCTGTTTTGAAGGTTTGGCTTCGGATGTCATGGGGATTCTATGCGCACATATAGATGGATCCACCTCCCTTTAAGTCTCTATAAGTCCAAGCAAAGACATTCCCCGGTATTCTCTTATGAGTCGAATTAACTCTTGTTCTTCTTCTAATGAGACATCCTGTCCTATGAAGGTACAATCGTTCTTCTCCTCCTTCCATAGTCACAACTATTTTTTTGGTTTGCTCCTTATTATCATATGCTATTCCAGGTTGTGCTTCTCTTTTAGGCATTTGAATAGCAATTTCCTCTCTTCCACTTTATATTTTTTAAAATGGGCTTGTACCTCAAATTGGTCTTGGGGTTTGTTTTCTTCATCTTCTAATTCCCTTTCACTTCTAATTCCTCTTTTGTGTGAGTTCCTTATGTTTTCATTGGCAGTGATATCTATGTTGGTGGTACTAATCCCTAGATCCATGGGTTCCGGTTCCATTTCAATGCTCTCGTAGTCCTCCTTCCAGTCTTTCTCGATCACTTCTCTTCTTCTGCCTCCTGAAGGACTACCATATACAGACTAACATCATAACCCTCCTCATCAATACATTCGTTCATGGTTACTACTTCTTCGTTACACAGACATCGAGGGTAGCTAAGATTTCCATCCAACCATGAGGTTCGAATTCCTCATCCGGAAATACTTGTGGCATATAGGCTGGATCTTGTACAGATCTCACTATTCCTTGTTTCTGCTGCCAACTTTTTCTTCTCTCCTCTTCCTTCTTTGCAGCTTGACATATCCACAGATGAGTGTCCTCGTTCATCCAGGATTGATTACTAGAACTTGCACTATGAACCGATTGATCATCTTCCTCTTTATGGATTTGATTCCATTGTAGAGGTGGCACATCTTGATAAGTGTACGTATGTAGGTTTATCCTAGTGGTGGTTCCTGCGTGTTGTAGATATACTGCATCTTTTCCCCAATCTTGTACGACCTTTAGCTGTCTCATGAAAGGCCTTTCCCAGGATCATTTCATAATTGCTTGGCCTTTCGAAGTGACATATTGCTAAGTGTGTTCAAATTCCACTCCGCAACGTAGTGAAGACTACTCGTTCCAACAATCCTAAGGGTCTCTCCGTATGTCCATCCGCCATTTGTATTTTCATACGTGTTGGTCTTAATGCTGGTTGTCCCCATTTCTCCCAAATTTCTTGGTAGCAATGCCAACACCAGCTCCTGAATCTAGTATGGCTTGGTAGTGTAACCTCTATAGGTGATTGGAAGGCATGTGTTTCCCTTCATCTCCTTCACTAAAGTCTCCTACCTTATCCACTGGAATTCTCACTGTCTTCACTTCGTCAGCTACCTCTTTCTCTTCCTCCCTGACTTCCCATTGATTGATCAATTTCTCTTTTAAGTGTGGTTTTACCTTTAACAGTTCCTCGAATGTTAGGGTACATGGGATTTTCACCTCCCTAAGTCGTTGTATGATCTCAGATGTTTTATTGAATTGATGGGTCCGTTTCCCGTCTCCTTATTGATGGAATGCGATACAATTCTGAATTGTGCTCGTACTCCCCGGTGTAGTTGGGTAGTTCCTTTACACTTTCTTCTTCCTTGTCACTTGCATCCATCGGAAAAATTTCTTCTGAATTTAGTTCAGGTATTGAACCCTCTATTTCGTTTTCTGCTTCTAATTCTTCAAAGGGCGGTTCCATTCCTTCTACCTTTTTCCACTTGTCCTCTTGAACTCGTGCCCATAGATCCTTAGTCCAATCTCCTTCTACTTCAGGGACTATGGATCCTTCCCTTCTCTCAACACCATGTTCTTCATTTTGTGGTCTATATACTTCAGGCTTTTCCTGAGTGTTTAGGCACTCTTGGAATTTTCCTTCAGAAATTCGGGTATTTGGTAGAGGCGATGCAGGTTTTTCTAAGGTTTGTTGCGCAATTTCTATCAATTTCTTGCATATTTCTAACCTTTCTTTCTCTAAGTCGCCTCTCGGATATTCTCTCTCATGTTGCTCTACGGTAGGTCCTGCTTTTATTCGTGCCTTATATGCCTGAATCCACATGGCTAATTCTTCAGGTATAGGATCTGCTAGGACTGATCCTACCTCCTCCCTTTTATTCTCATTTTTATTTTCTTCTTCCACTTGGGGTTCCTTCGTTGGTTTCTGTTTACTCTTTTCGTTTTCCTTTTTTGCAATAACTTTTTTTCTTTTATCCTGTCTCTCCGGTTCTTCCATCTTTGTGACCTTTTACTGGCAATACTTTTCTCTGGTTCTTCAGAGTCTTCTACTCTGTGAGGGATGGGTGTGTCCCTCTCTTTGTCACTTTGATTACTCTCGTCTGTTTTGTCAGGGTTCTCTCTGGCTTTGGCTCTTGTTATGGCCTTCAAAAGGTATGGTGTACTCTTTATCGCTCCCTGATGATTCAATCACTTCTATCACATTAATCTGCACGTTAGATGTGACTTTGTTGGGGTTCTTAGGACAATCTCTGAAAAGATGTTCCTTACCACAATCGCTATAGTAGCCTTCCCAAATTCGTTGTGGTGGTGGTGGGTTTGGTAATGTACATTCTTTGATATAGTGGTCACCTCCACATCTGTAGCATGGTCCTCTGGGTATAGGCTGTCTATTCATAGGTCGAGGTGGCATGGTTGCTCTAGGAGCCGTGTACATTAAGGATACGTAATCCTGCTCATAATTGTATGAACCATCTGGTATTTCCGTGCCATAAGCATAAGGTTCATGCAGTTGTCCATATTCCATTATTGAGCTCTCATAACTAGAGTATGCTCCTTGACTAGGGTCATAAAATGAGTCATATGGTTCACTGCTAGTCAAAGGTGTGGCTGGCACTATAGCTCTCTCTAGGTTTTCTTCTGGTCGTGCGATTTTGACTGGGACAACGTTCTGAGGGTGGGGCGGTTGTTGTCCTAGTACAGGCTGTGGTTGCGTAAATCCCTGATATGCGTATGGTCGTGGTATGGGTGCCTGTGGCTGATATGAGGGATATCTAAAAACTTCACCTCCTTGATCTCTTTGGGGATTTCCATATGGTCTCACATAAGGCTGGGTGGGTCTGGTTTGCCTATTGTAAGGGCAGTTCTCGGTGCTATGGTTTGTATATCTCTGCTCTATACTGCAGTATTGTAGCGGTCCGAGGACAGAGGGTCTATGAGGAGCATAGGCAGGTGGTGGGACTACTCCCCTAGTACACAAATGAGAAGGATGATCCCCTCCGCACTGCATACATCTTCTAAGCATAGGCATCCTTGTGGGATTAGTGGGATAATTCCTCTGTCCTTGAACGTTCAGTTTTTTTGCTACTAAATCTGCTATTTCCTCCACATTGTTTTTAGGGTTTGATGTGCTACTGGCTGACTCTTCGCTTTTCAAACTACCTTGAGGTATTTTCAAGTCTTCTGCAAGGTTATCTTCTAGGTCTATACATTCCTTCATACATTCTTGCAAAGTTTGAACCCTCTTTACATACACTAATGACCTCAAAGTTCCGTTCAACAGTTCTTCCAAGAATAATGATACCATTTTATTCTGCGTAGGTCTCTCTTCTACTGGGCATCTATCCACATACTGCTTGAATCTCCTTGCTGCCAATCTCACTGACTCAGTAGGGACTTGTTTGAAGCTGTGGATTAATGATGAAGAATTGTTTTTAATTCCTGATTTGGTAAATTCTTCAATTATTTCTTGATATACCTGCTCCATGTTCTGAAAGGTATTCGGGTCCAATGGCTGAAACCAGGCCAAAGCTGTGTCTGACAAGGTAAGGCCAAAAGACTCATACTGAATCAGAAAGTCATCTACGTGCTCGGCTCTAACTACTTGTTTAAACTCTGCTATGTGGTTGTAAGGTTCACTAGAGCCATCATAATGATTTCTCATGCACTTGGCAACTTGGATCGGCCTTAGCCGTCTTCCTGCTTCAGGTTGTCTAGGCATTACTGGGAAAATTGGTCTTCCTATTGGTATGCCTGGTCCTCGTACTACCTGTGGTCTGACTGGAGCATGAACTCCATGTCTTGGGTCAATAGCTTGTCGTGGCCGGTAGTTAGGATTAATGGCAGCATTGCAAATTGTACATGTGGTCTGACTGGGACCTGGGTTTGTTGTGTTTGTTGTGTTTGTCCCGACTGTTGATATGAATCATTTTGAGATGTTCCAAGTGGATTCCGTGAAGTGGTGGCTTGGTCCCTAGGGGGAAACACTGGGATGTTCTGATATTTCAACTCAGCTCTCTCTAATTCTGTTATTGGCCAATATCTTCTGTGATTTTTATCCAAATATGTGATGATGGTGGGGAACTCAGGGTCTTGTAACTCATAGATGGTAACTGGATTAGGAGCAGCTTCCCATATAGAGGAATGGGCTCTGAGCAGGTGCTCCATTCCGTTGATCAATACACATCTATTAGAGTATCATCCTGGGGAATTAGGTCTCCTCTCCAAATTTTAGTAATTGTAGATCTCCCTCTAGGAGTAGTTACTTGCTCTTCGTTTCCACCTCCATTTAAGCTTGAAGCATTATTTTCCTCACCATGCTCATTAATGATTTCCGGGTGTTCTGTGACCATGTATTGAATATCTTGTTTGTCCATGTAAAAACCTCCTACGTACTTGACTGCTGGTCTGGGCACTATGTAAGCCTCTGATGCTTTCTGTAACCTAGCCACATATCTGTTTAAGCCATCCAAATAGATAGGGATCTCGTTGTGGTTGGTGTTCACATACTCCAAGGAGGTTCTGTATTCTCCCTCAATGATTGACATCATGCCAATCATGGGTACAGTGTTTTGCATATCCTCTGAAGCCATGGGAATTTCTCCTTCTGACTCACTGGAGGTCTCAGAATAGTGTGAACGGCTAGTTGGCTCGGCTACACTCCCTACAGAAGAAATCACACTTCTTCGGCTTCCTAGGGTTCTTCCGGATCTCAGGTTCATCCACTTCAGAGCTCTGATCAGACTTTTAATACCCTTGGGTCTTAAGCACTCTTCACAATAGGTCAAGAATGTCTAGAAGACTTGGGTTGGAAAGAAATGAGTAACAAAGGATTTTGTCAGAACACGATACTTGTCTCCCAAACTCACGATACACGATCTCCAGAATAGACGATACCTAATGTATGTTCAGACGATACACGATCTCTGACAAGTATCGCGATACCGGCTAGACGATACCGATACTTGACAAATATCGCGACACCTACGAAACGATACCGATCGCTTAATGAAACGATACCGATACCTGAAAATAAACGATACACGATATCTGGTCTCAGGCGATACACGATACTCAATGGGAAACGATACTTGGAAATAGACGATACCCGATATGTGGGAAGTATCGCGATCTTGCTCTAAACGATCTCTGGGCCAAACGATACTTGGCTGAAAACGATCGACGATACTTGGAATCCCACGATACACGATCTATGTTCTGAAACGATTGACGATATACGATATCTGGCAAATATCGCGATCTCTGAAGATCAGACGATACACGATATTTGAACCAAACGATACTTGGCAGAAAACGATCGACGATACTTCAGCACCACGATACTTGAGCACAACGATACTTGATCTTCTCGCCAACGATCGCTGGCAAAACGATACACGATACTTGTCAGGTATCGCGATCTTTGACCAAACGATACTTCTCAAGTATCGCGACCGGCACGAAACGATACACGATACACGATACTCGATCAACGATCGCTGGAAAAACGATCTCTGACCAAATATCGCGATCGGTATGAAACGATACACGATCGATGGGAAATATCGCGATACTCAACCACAGGAGCAAAACGATACTTGATAAGTATCGCGATACTCGACCGCGGGAGTAAAACGATACTTGACCCTTAGACAAATTTTAACAAATGTTTTTGAAGTTTGATTTTACCCCCTTGATCACCTAGCTCCTCTCTCTTATCCTCCCTCACTGTATCAAGCAAAACACTCTTCTACCCCCTGTAGCTCTCAGACGATACTCAGCGCAGATCGTTTTTCTTTCCTAATTTGATTTGCTTGAGAAATTTTGATTAAAATGGTGGGCTAGCTCACCTTGGTAGCACCTAGAGTCTCTTTGTCGAATTCCCTTGCTCTGTGCACTCCCAAATTGCTTGTTTCCTCGCCCACGATCTCTGCCACAGCTCACGCGATACTCGACAGTTGCTCCCACGATACTTGTTCACACAAGTGATTTTTCAAATGATTCTTTTTGGCTTTTATACTTGGAGTTTTCTAGCCTACAAAAAGGAAACTTTTCTGAACAAAACTAAAATCTACTCTAATGACTTGGTCCACTCTCTAATCACTCCTACTCTACTCCTTCTACTCACTTCCCTAAACTAACAACTCACTACACACACTCCAAGAATGAGAAGTAGCAAGTGCGGCTGAAAATGACTTACCAAAGAAGAGAAGATTTCCGCTCCTCCACTTACTTCAATGCAAAAAGCTACTTACCATCACACGAATGCCTCGGTTTGATTCGTCACTCCCCGGCAACGGCGCCAAAAAGTGTGTTGACCTAAGTATCAACTTAGGGACTTGCGGAGAAAGAGACTATACCTCAATCCCCTCACAAGTGCATATAGTGGGGATACACACCTTTAATTATCAATCCAAAGAGTATACAAACCTAGCCGAGTGTATGAAGACATGCAATCATGTAATGGTCAATGCAAATGAACTACTCAAAGAAGATAAATGAGGCATAGACTTATCCAAACAAGCTCCAACTGTTGGTCAGGGCGAAACGATACTTGGTGCAGCAGCCGTCAGTATTTTGGACTTTTCTCCCAGCTCCGAACTCCAAATATAGAAATAGCATATGCGTTTCGAAGCTCTCGAGAAGACGCATCCAATGGCAGTGGTTTCACTCAATTCTGACGCTCCTACTTCAAGTTATGAGCGAAATACTGAGTCGCGGGAATACTTTCCTACACTTCAGCACTTCCTACACTTCAGCACTTCCTACACTTCGCACACACCTTTCCTACAGCAAAGAAACACTTTCATGGATAGACAACACTCACAAGCACTCTTTCCAAGCAATACACATGCATACAAGTTCACGAAGAACAAGATAAGGAGGGAAGAAGACACAAATTCGAATTTATGTGCTCTCTATTCTCACAATGGCAAAAAGTTCTTTACAAAGAGTCACATTTGACTTATATACTAGTGCCCTAAAAAATGGTCCTTTCACACAAGAGACCGGCACTTTATTCACTAAAAGACTAAATTTCTACTATTTTACATGGGTAAGCTTCTAATCTTCTGTGGGGATGCATCTAGAGGACTCCTCTAGTGCCTTTACAACGGAAAATATATTACAAGAATGATTATGGTACAAAAATATGAAGTCCAAATCGGAAAAATTTTGGGGCCCATCTTTTTCTCTGCTTTGTGCGCTCTTTAGCTCTGCAACAATAGCCCTATCATTCTACTCCCATTTTGCAAATATTCATTGCCAATGTGGTTGTAATCATATGTGAATTTATACATTCATCATTCTCTACTTCTCTGTTTTGTTCTCTACTATACTCACTCAGAGCAGTAACTTCAGAAGCTCATAACTCGAGCTACATGCATCCATTTTCAATGTTTTAATGTGCATTGGATAGCTCTCAAATTCTAGTTTTTGCATATAAATTTTCATGGTCATTGAATTTGTAATATGGGAGAAATCTCTATTTTACTGCTCACTAGTCTATCTCTACAGAGCCCCGAGAATGGCGAGCATGTTCCAGATCTTGTTAAAAGTTTTTCTGAGTCCTCAATTGATCATTTGAAGTGTTTTAACTTAGATTAGCAAGCTTGCTAAGTCTATTTGCTATGCCCAAAAGGAATTTATCTAATTCCTACCAGGTTGAGAGAACTGTTCATTTGTTCTAGCAGGTGTATGTCCAAAAATAGCACGTTTTGGGAGCTAGTCATTTTGCAACTAGTCTGTCTTGACTTAAACTTTTGAGATACATGTTCCAAAGTACTTGGCTGATATTTTGGTGGATTTAGGAAGCTCAAAGGGTCTACTAATCAACTCTGAAGTCTGAGTTGGCTGGTGTGAAGTCGGTTGTAGCAGCACCAACTCATCTTCAGATTGCATCCACCATCTGTATTCCCGCCTAGGGATCAAGACACTACTTCTCAAAATCCCCAAGGAACTCACCAACATTTATCTTATCAGCATTTTCGTTCAGACACAAAAACAAAGCATTCCGGTTAGACCCCAAGTCTAGTTTGCTACACCTGGTGTTAATCCCAACTATCGAGAACTTGCAAATGCAGAACCAAGTAATAGGATTCCTGTTCCTGAGAGACCACTAGTAGGAAGAGATGCAGGTATACCGATAGGACATCCAGTTTTCCCTATAATTCCAAGACCACCTAAACCAGGAAGATGATTAAGACCCATTCAAGTGTCCAAATGCATGAGGAGCCACTACGATGGTTTTGGTGAGCCATACAATCACATTGCTGAATTCAAGCAAGTGGTGCGAGCGAAACAAGTAGAAGATTTCATGGTCCAATATGAATCATTTGGCCTAACCCTCACAGACATGGCCTTAGCATGGTTCCAGCCATTAGAGCCCAATAATGTTCAAAACATGGAACAAGTATATCAGGAATTGATTGAGGAGTTCATTAAGACTAGAATAAAAAACTACTCTTCATCATTAATCAATAGTTTTAAGCAGTCACCTACGGAATTAGTGAGGTTAGCTGCGAGATGATTCAAACAATATGTGGATAGATGTCCTATAGAAGAGTGAGCCACCCAAAATAAAATGGTCTCATTATTCTTGGAAGGATTGGGGAATGGGTCATTGAGATCCTTAGTATATATGAAGAGATTCCAAAGTTTACAAGAATGCATGAAGGAGTGTATTGATCTAGAAGGCAATCTGGCAAAAGACTTAAAAATACCTCAAGGAAGTGTTAAGAGTGAGGATAGCAATAGTAGTACTTCCAATCCCAGGAACAATATAGAAGAGATAGCCGGTTTAGTGGCTAAGAAGCTGAATGTTCAAGGATAGAGGAATTATCCTAACCACCCTATGAGAGTGCCTATGCTCAGGAGATGCGTTCACTGTGGAGGTGACCACCCTTCTCACTTGTGCAATAGGGGAATAGTCCCACCACCTCCTTATGCCTATAACAGACCACCTGCCCAAGGTCCCACTCACTACTGTAACATAGAGCAAAGTTACACAAATCACAGTATAGAGAATTTTCCTTACAATCGACAACCAAGACCTGCACAACCACCACCATTTAAGCCTTATGGATACAACCCGAGGGATCAAGGAGTAGAAGCCTATAGGCCTTATGCGTATCAAGGATACAATCAACCTCAACCGGTACTAGGACAACAACCACCTCACCCACAAAATGTTGTCCCAGTGAAAATCGCTCAAATTGAAGAGAATCCTGAAAGAGCAATAGTACTAGCCACCCCATTGACTAGTACTGAGATTTATGATCAATCTTATGACCTTAGTCAGGGAAGTTATTCAACCTATGAAAATACTATGGCTGACTATGGACAATCCTATGAGCCATATACATATGAATCTGATGGTTATGATAGCTCCTACGGGTATGATCAAGACTATGTGTCTCTAATGTACACTACTCCTAGAGCTCCAATACCACCACGGCCAATGAAAAGACCATCTTCTCCTAGAGGACCATGTTATAGATGTGGAGGTGATCACTTTATCAGAGAGTGTACATTGCCTAACCCACCACCACCTCAGAGAGTTTGGGAGGGTTACTACAGTGATTGTGGTAGAGAACATCTTTTCAGGGATTTCCCTAAAAATCCTAATAAAATCAATCCCACTGCACAAATAAATGTTATAGAAGTGGTAGAATCATCAGGGAGTGATAAGGAATACATTGTGCCATTGAAAGCGATAACTAGGGCAAAAGCAAGAGAGACCCCTACCTAAATATATCAACAATGCATGCATAAATTTCAAATGATGAGCCCATCAAAGATTAGAGTGTATCTCCCAATCTGTAGGTCAAATTTAGATGTGTAAGACACCATTGGAAATCTCTCAAAACGAGTCTTAGGATTCAAGATACATTGCATGGGTGAGAACTAGGTTCAAGAGACCAAGGTCTAGAGCAAGGCAGGTCCGTAGGCTAGTGGCGAAGAAGCAAAAATGAAAGGTTCAAGATACTAAGTTTGATAGCACGGCAAGTCCACAGGCAAGTGGCAAAGAAGCAGAAAGGCAAGGCTCAAGACACCAAGGTTGCGAGCAGGGAAAGTCCACAGGCAAGTGGCCAAGAAGCAGAAAGGAAAGGTTCAAGAGACCAAGGTTGATAATAAGAAGTTTCAAGAGATTGTGCAAGGGTGAGGACATCAATTCAAGGGGAGATCAAGGATTGATCATTGAGGAAAATGATATTTAGAAGTGGAAGAGATTGTAAGACTCAAGAAATGATGGGCAAGAGATGGTTGAACCACACCCTAAGGGGGAGGATTAGGAAGTAATCCTGAACCATGGCTTTTGGGGCAAGTGGTTAGCCCATCATACTGCTAACCGGTAGGTCATGAGTTAAAATCCCACAAGTTTTGTCTTTGTTTTGGCATGATGTGGATGCACTCTACTAGAGGGGTTAGTGGATAACCACTATTAGGTGGAGTTGTGATAGTTATCCCATATAGATCATGTGTTGATTATTCTTTGTGTAGGACATCCTGAAGGATGGAGAACTTGCCGAAGTAGAGGTGCTATGGGATGACTTGATCATTCACATGGTGATGCTCACCTTTAGGATGAACATGGCATGACCATCAGAGAATGTGTTTGGCTATTGGCACCTTCATTTTCTTGATGAAGGATACCCATATAACAAACATTGTTCTAGTCCACATTTGGTGGACATAGGAGTTCATCGATGTTTTTTGACACTAGAGTGGCATGCGATGTATTTTCTATAGTGACTTGTGAGCTTTCTATTTATAGATGCCTTTGGGCCACATATATGTGAACTGGGCAATTTAGAGTTTAGTTGATTCTAGCTATTGCATATGTATGGGAATCACTTGTTAGTTGTTCCTATGTCAGTCTAACCACATTGAGAGATATACTAGGGTGGACTTCTGAGATACCTTAAAAAGGGTGTTGCCTGAGGGTGACTTACCCTTGGATTTATGAGGTTGCTCTCTTTGGCTCCATAGAAATCTCAATGATGCACTTCTTTCTCTCAGAGGGGACTATTATATGATTGCCATCTTGGGATCAAGCAATTATTCAAGCACAGTTTTGTGACTCGATAGACATTGTTCATGGGTACCTATATGATTGGTCATAGTGAGAGGAAGATGTTATAGAGATATTCCAATAGTATTGGATTCTTCCCGGATAGGAAAGGTAGGCACGAACTAGGATGGGGATATGTTGGCAGTTATGCCCCATTATGCTTGGTGCACCCTCACCCTACTAAGCTAGTATTTATTCATCAATATAGGATTTATTTGTTCATCAATATAGGATGGGATACTTGTATGAAGTGTCCGTTCAGATGCACATGGGATCAAGCTAGCATGGGCTAGACATAGGACACAATTGTATATTTGAGATACTTTGTATATGGTATCCATGGAGATGCATGTATTGACATGCTAGTATAGACTAAAATGGGATACATGTATAGGATGGAAACCTCTTCCTTGAGCTATCCATCAAGATGCATTGGTGCTATGCCTGTGATGGCTGATCACACAACGCATGCAACACCTCTTGTTCAGAGTCTTGATAGTGGAGATCTAATACCATTATGGACTCTATCAGGTGATGGTTTTTGAGTTTGTATGGGTTAGGATTGCATTGAAGTCATCATGAGACACGTCCAATTATGGTGAGGGTCCTAGTCATTAGTTCCATTGTTAGAAGTAGTGGGATTCACTCACCTTCTTGTGGAATTGTCATGTCCATTGCATGATGTGCTCGAAGGGATTTGTTAGTGATCTCACAAATCTTGACACTCAGATCCCATTGGACCTGTTAGTTATGCCCAAACAAGATTTGTGTCATCTACTTGAAAGGGATTTGTGTTGTCCACTCGAAAGGGAGTTTCTAGTATTCTAGTGACTCTCTCCTGACATCTAGTCTCCTTTGGGCATATTGTTTGTACTTATCCAACTATCATTTATAGATTGAAGGATTGACCCATAATTGTGGAGAATATGTTGATGGTGTGATAATCATGCGTCCTAGGATGTCGGCTGATCATATATGGTATAGCCATTAGGGATACCTATGTAGACACGACCGTCATGGAGCTAGAATTATTATAGAGGATGTTGCCTTGGATGCTAGCCCTCTTAGATCCTTAGTTGTGATGGTATCCCCTTGGGTTTTTACCCAATAGCTATTTCCCATGAAGGTATGCTTCATTATTATGTCTATAGTTGGTATGGATCCACCTTGCATATACCTCGTACATACGATTTGATTGGGTGAGTGACTTTCCCTGCTCGTTGTATGCTCATAATAGTATTTAACATAGGTTGTTGTATAGCCCATTAATGTTGATATTCAGTCATGAGCCAACCTTTTTGATGGTCACAAAACTCAAGGCATGGATTCTTAGTTCATAGCAAAGACTCTAGCTTAGAGGTAGGAAATTCTTACATAGGGAGGATGAGAGCATGAAGAAGATAGCTTGCCACTATGTTTTCTTTCTAGCACTCATTTTTGTCCGTACTATTTGCACCATATGCCCATACCTCAGTCTTGGTGGGACATGAGGGTGTACCTTAGGGTAATATGAGATCTAAAGATGATTCGAATAGATAGGTGCATGGTATGATCTTCTCGATGGTGATCCATATTTGATCACTTATCATTGCCATATCTTACAAGCCAAATCTATCTTGAGGAATCAGTGACATCTTTGTTGTGTGATAGATGACATGATCCCATGAAAGTTGCATGTTTGGCAACTTGGGTAGGTACCTTAGTTCAATGCCAGTTTCCCTTCTTGACAACTCAGATAGGTTGATTTTTTGTGATACCTCCGGAGGAGATATGAGCTTGGAAGGTATTATCTGAAGTGTGGTACTAGAGGTCGATTTGGTTCAAGATGAGAGGGAGAGGAAGTCACAAGGGACTTCTACTTGAGTATACGATAAGTGGAGGCATCGACCTGAGTCTATCTCAATTGGGAGTTAGTTGGGTTGTCAATGGATTGGACTCTTGGTTTATTGCTACGGAAATTGCTAAGGACAATGATTAGAAATAAGGGCTCAAGTGTTACATCCCCAAAATTAAAGGACATCTGGATGGGTGCCTGTAGTTAAAAGTGTCTAGCTAAATATGAACCACTAGGCGGCCTCCTCATTTACACCTATAAATAGGACCCATGGGCTCATGTTCGAGACATTCCTTGCATGAGGCTCTTGGACTCTTAAACCTTTGGCAAAGCCTTGTCATCCGTATTGGTGGGGGGCTAGTGGTATGGGATACCAATCCCTTGGAGGTGGTTTCTTGATTGGACGTAGGCTCACAAGCTCTGGGGTGAGGCCATATTGGCCATACAATTGGGAGGTGAGTTTGATATCTTCCCTTCTATTGTTTGTGAATATGGTTTGTGTCTTGACTTGTCCCCCAAGGAGGATCTTGGAGGTTCTGACACTAACAGTGACTGGGATGACAAGGTATTCCAAAGTCCATGCCTTGGTCATTGCCTTAATCATAAGCCTTGGAGTTGTTGAAGTGTTCAACAAGTTGTAGGTTTCAATAGCACTATGTAGATTGGCAACAACCTGTGCATCCACATGCAAAACTTCTCTCATACTTGCGAAGGGGAGCATTTAAGATCCTTGCAAACCGGGCTTATCTTTTTAGATGGCTTCACAATGCTCCGTTGTACCTGTCTATGCAAAGATAAACTAGAGAAACTAGAGAACAAAAAGTATGAGTCCAATCATATGCAAGTTTCACAAACAGATGGTCAGAAACTGGAGAAAAAAGATTATGAGTTCATCATATGAAGGTTTCACAAATGGATGGTGTCAATACAGTTCATGATTGACCAACTACTATATGTTTTATTGGAACAAACATATACAATGTCCAACAACCATTTGACCTTTCACATGAACACTAATGATAACAATCTGTAACATTCACATATATGGTTATGATGAATGATACATAATTATGATTATTGTAAGAGAACAAGGATTACGACCACCACATACTAGAGAGATGACTCTCCTCCCAACCAAATGCCTCTATATATAGCTGCTTGAATCAATGAGGACCACAAATGTAACTATAGTCCACAAATGCATGTGCAATCTCCACCACTCCTTTCCTACCTTCCACTAGAGTCCACTAGTGGTTGGTGTACTCACCTCTCCAGTTAAGTCCACTGGACTCAAGTTAACTCACGTTAACTTGAGTTAGAAGGCTCTAGAGCTCTTTGGGCAAAACTCTCTCCCCATGCTCCCCATGGGAGTTGAACCCAAGACCTCCTCCTTCACAACCATGAGACTTAACCACTAGGCTAAGTGGATTACTTGAATATGAGAGCACATGAACTTATGCTTGAGTCTACTCTCGAGATCTTTGGTCCTTCAAACGAGTGACCAAACGATATCCGATTTCAGATCTGTCTGAAGCCATCGGATCCCTAGATCATAGACTTACTTTATTACATTCTTCCCCCCTTGGGAAAGATTTTCGTCCTCGAAAATAAAGCTATATATATATAACTGTAGGCAACCCCCGATCATGTTCTAAAACTTGAAGAACATGGTCATGTTCTAGAACTAGAAGAACATGTCTCATCTCTTGTGGTGGCATCCCTGCCCAAATGATTCAAAATACTATCCGGGTTTGCACTTTGATGAACGGGACAAAGTACAAACTAGTGAAGAATAATGAGGGTGGATCTAATGACATCCCTGGCTAATTCACAGTTTCTGGATGTGCGATCTAGGCACAAACATGTGAACTAGGTGGATTCAAATTACTAGTCCATTTCTAGGCATAACTGGTGCATGGGCTTAGTAATGAAGGTGGGATTCTTATCCCTCGCAAGACTTTGAGAATTCTTGATTCACTTGAATTTGTTTTGGAGAACTTGAAGTTTGGTTGTCCCATACATCTAACTTTAGATGTCTGTACAATGGTTTACTTTTATCTAACAGTTACTTGATTTTTTCACCCGACTAGAGGACTACTCTGTCCCAATGAGTTGAAAAAATCCTATGTAAACTGTAGGAGAAAGTTTACCATTCCGGTGGAATCAGCCATACTAACTTCACCAATTCAAATTCAAAATGAAAATTGTCCAACTTAGGACTTTTTTCAAAGACTTTTAACTGAAAGTTCTTGGGAATTGTCAATCTGATGAGCAATTCCTAACTTCCCTATTCTAGAGTATACTGGACTCCAGGAAATCATTTATGCTATAACTTGAAGCAAACTCAAATGAATAAGTCCACTTAGACTTATCATCTTTTCAAGATTGAAAAGGTTCTTGTACATAACATCTATCTAGGATGTTCAAGTTAGTTATTTTATTCTAACCGGCTAACCCTGGTCTTTTGCAAAAGGAATCAGATACCTTATCTGAGTCAATTTCAAAAGATTTGGAAAGCGGAAATAAATAACTAAGACTCTGTACAACCAATTCAAACTTCGAATATACATAAACTTGCTATGAGTCAAAGTCTAGTTGACTCAGGACTTTAACTTCTCAACGATCTATTTCAATAAGATATTGAAGCATTGACTTTATCTTTAAGAGAAATAAGCTAGCTTCTCAAAAAGATTCAAAGCAAATAAAAAACATCATCCAACCACAAGATACTAGTGTGGTAACCAACATCAGTGTGTCGACCCACTGAGGTTACGCTGATGAGTTTTGTATTCAAATAATGCTTCACTTGAGACTAAGTTCAGGTCACATTTAATCTTTTTGACTCCGTGAATGCAATTCTTGTGCATTTCTTTGAGTCTAAAAGAGTGAATTTTATCAAGTTACACTAGGAACTTGATGCTTGACTTAGTCAATTAAATCTTTAGTTGAAAAGATCAACTCAAAATCAAAGTCCAACTTCTTTCAGAAATTTATCAAATATTTATGATCAATAACACTTAAACTTGAAGTGTTCTATGAAGATCTTGGAAGTTACTTACTTCATATCTTCAGTTTCCTTAATCTTGAAGTTACCTTGAAGTATCGTAAGATACTACTTTCATCCTTTACGAATTAAACTTTTCCTTGAAGTCTTAATTCCCTTGAGGATGAAACCTAACTTCAAAATCCAAACTAGGACTAAAAGATAATCATCATCCCACGGTCCGATGTCCCATTCCATCTTTCCTACATCAATCTGAGTATAAAATCTGGTACCTAACTTTTCCTTGAAGTCTTAATTCCCTTGAGGATGAAACCTAACTTCAAAATCCAAACTAGGACTAAAAGATAATCATCATCCCACGGTCCGATGTCCCATTCCATCTTTCCTACATCAATCATCCCACGGTCCGATGTCCCATTCCATCTTTCCTACATCAATTAGAACTACTCTGATACCAATGTAAGAGAACAAGGATTACGACCACCACATACTAGAGAGATGACTCTCCTCCCAACCAAATGCCTCTATATATAGCTGCTTGAATCAATGAGGACCACAAATGTAACTATAGTCCACAAATGCATGTGCAATCTCCACCACTCCTTTCCTACCTTCCACTAGAGTCCACTAGTGGTTGGTGTACTCACCTCTCCAGTTAAGTCCACTGGACTCAAGTTAACTCACGTTAACTTGAGTTAGAAGGCTCTAGAGCTCTTTGGGCAAAACTCTCTCCCCATGCTCCCCATGGGAGTTGAACCCAAGACCTCCTCCTTCACAACCATGAGACTTAACCACTAGGCTAAGTGGATTACTTGAATATGAGAGCACATGAACTTATGCTTGAGTCTACTCTCGAGATCTTTGGTCCTTCAAACGAGTGACCAAACGATATCCGATTTCAGATCTGTCTGAAGCCATCGGATCCCTAGATCATAGACTTACTTTATTACAATTATGGTGTATGATTATGATTTATGTGGGCTATGAAAAAAGATATATGGTTGTGGTATGATGTATACTTATGGTTTATGTATGTTATGACAAGTGATATATGGTTATGTTTTATGGTGTATGGTCTATGACTAGTTATGGTCTACGATTGGTTGTGGTTTATGGTTGATGACTAGTTTTGGTTATGATTCATGATGGTTTATGGTTTTTGATATGTTTTGGTTATGGTTTATGGACATTGTTACGATTTATGAATGGTTACGGTTTACTACTAGTTATGGTTTATGGATACGTATGGCCTATAAATGTTGAATCGTATCAAAATACTCTTGAATTTTGTTGATTTGATATACATTTTTTGTCATGCGAGAACAAGAAACAATAAATTTACTTTTTTTCCCACTTGTGACAAACATATCAAACAATTAAAAAACTATATTGAGCGGCTTATCAATAGGCATATCGATGCTATCTTGATGGAAATATCGGTAATTTCTTTTGTTGACAAATGATTATATATGGGCATATTGACCATTGTAGTGATGATAATACCAATGAAGTTCTTTTCCTCCACATATGGTCAACATGTAGATACATACAAATGCCTATTTGGATGTACATATAGATGTCTACACTGACTATGGCTATATGAATGTGCATATGGACGATTATTTTGATGCATATTTGGATGACTATAGCAATGATCTTCGTGACAAAATCTAGTTGTGTTTGTGACACTACTATACTAATGGGACTCTTGAAAGTGAAGGTGACGAACTCAGTCATGGAGAACATCCGGATACTTGTGATTTGTTGTAGTGAATGTGTGGCACAACACTTAAAAACCTCTTTCTTTGGCTGAAGAGAGTAATATTTGTGGAGTAATATTAGACAAGCATTTCTCTTGTTTTGATGAGAACTACACCTTAATACCTAGAAAATATTCCATGGTGTAAGAAAAAATAGTTAAAACATAGTGTAAGAAAAAATTTGTTAGTGTAGCTGTTGTATATTATGGAATCATGGAAGGTTGAATGGATTTTTAATGTTTTAAATGTCGAGAAGGTTTTAATGTGGTTGTGTTTGATTTAGCAGGTGAAGAAGCATGAGGGCAAGGATACAAGTGGATGCGTATAAATAAATAAATTCGAAGATTAAATCAAAGACTTCTAGAATAAGTTATATTTAGGTTTAACTTGTTGTAAAAGTAGTGGTTCGCTTAGAAAGCGACGCCTTTTGTAAATAAAGTAGTTTTTCCTAAAAGTCACTTTTAAAAGCGACGGCTCTCATGTAACTTCTATTTTTAGGATGTAATAGAGATAAACCTATAAATACTGGTACTCTGATAGACTCGTCCATCAGAGTACAGGGGGGGAGATTGCACCCAATATTGCGTTGATTGTCTCTCTGTTTATGATTCCTGTTTCGTCTTCTGTCTACCTCTGTGTGTGCGTGCTCTGAAGATCTTGATAACAGTGGTATCAGACCCTGGCACATATCACTTCGGAGGAGATTGTTTGTCGAGGGGATTGTTTGCGTTCTCTATTCGCGAATCCGAATCCGAATCCAAATCCGAATCCGAATCTGAATCCGAATCCGAATCCGCATCCACGTCTGCTTTTGCTTCTGCTTCTGCTTCAGTTCCAGTTCCAGTTCCAGAACCTGCGTTTACACCTGTGGCTTACTCCAAGGCATCGACTAAGACAAAGAACTTAGGCAATAACTTAGGCAATACATTGGCACCCAAGGCTCCCTTGGCGACCGTTGGTAGCCATTGGCTACGCGCGAGGCAATTTTAATTTTGAGTGGCAATAGAGAGTTTTAGACTCCCTAAGGTAAGAGGATTTGACTCCACAAGGGAAGTACTTTAACCACTACTCCATCTCTTTGAGTTATCACTCTATCTCCCTTTTGTGATATTTACATCAACTTCACCTCCCTCTTCCTTTTCCAAGTCCCAAGTTAAGCTCACACATGTGGAAGCGCCCGTCGATTTTCCTAGGGAAGTGCATCATAAAAAGGGCATAACTTTCACTATATAACTGGGATTTTAGCATATAATATATCGTTGGAAAGCTCTCGGAACAAGCTTTTAGGTACCCTATTAGATTGAGAATCCAACATAGTTTGAAAGAGGGATTTTGTTTTCTAGTTATAGACCCTACAACGATGGAGGATTTTGGCAATTCACCTTTACCTGGAGACTTCTTTATCACCTCATTATGATCATTTAATTTCTACATATCATTCCCAATTACATTAAAACTTTCAGGTTTCCGATTCCATGCATGTGTTTTATATGGTTCATGCTTACTATTGTTCAGTGATGGGACATGTGACTGATCATCCATGTCTGTTTTTATATTTATCAACTGAGGTCAGTTGCTTGTCAACTAGGAGGCATGTTGTATATTATGGAATCATGGAAGGTTAAATGGATTTTTAATGTTTTAAATGTCCAGAAGGTTTTAATGTGGTTGTGTTTGATCTAGCAGGTGAAGAAGCATGAGGGCAAGGATACAAGTGGATGCGTGTAAATAAATAAATTCGAAGATTAAATCGAGGACTTCTAAAATAAGTTATATTTAGGTTTAACTTGTTGTAAAAGTAGTGGTTCGCTTAGAAAGTGACACCTTTTGTAAATAAAGTAGTTTTTCCTAAAAGTCGCGTTTAAAGCGATGACTCTCATGTAACTTCTATTTTCAGGAAGTAATAGAAATAAACCTATAAATACGGGTACTCTGATAGACTTGTCCATCAAAGTACACAGGGGGAGATTGCACCCAATATTGTGTCTCTCTGTTTATGATTTCTGTTTCGTATTCTGTCTACCTCTGTGTGTGCGTGCTGTGAAGATCTTGATAACAACAGTGGAAGTGGAATAAGAAATCATGCAATCCAGCGGGCATGGTTTAGCGGATGTGCCTTGTACTCCTAGGTAGATGGCCAGGGTTCAAGTCCCACCTAGGGCTAGATGCCTCAGAGTTCCTCAAGGAGGGTGCCTCTACCTTACGAGGTCGGGTGTGTGTGTCTTTGAAATTCATTGTACTCTCAAAAAAAAAAAAGAGAAATCATGCAATCAACGCCGTATTAATTAAATCATCACTACTCTCTACTCTAATATGTTCTACCGATGCTTAATTTATCTTGAAAGGGACCAAAAAACATGATGGAAGAGAATGAGTTTTGTTACTCCTCGTATTACCACGTGGTTCCATGGTGGAGAGGAGGTGCTATCGTCCCTCCCATGTGAACCGACCTCAAAGCGTGGCCATTTTCTTTACAAGAAATTGCATCGCCTGAAACGTGTTCGAAATAATCCACGTCATCTTTTATAATCCGTGCGATTCCTTTTGATTGGTCCGCTCAAAAGACCGCTATATACTCCTTATGGGCAAGCAATACCTGTCATTCTCATATCTTTCGTTGTCGTCGTTACTTCTTGCATCATCTGCCTGGAATCAGCGTACGTGCGAATATTGTTTGAATTATGGCACCCAAATCAAAGGAAGCCACCCCTGTCGAATCAGAGCAGAAGGCTCAGAAGACCCCAAAGGCTGGAAAAATGCCGGCAGGAAAGAGGCCTGCAGCTGAGAAGAAGCCTGTGAAGGAGGATTCTGTCAAGAAGAAGAAGAAATTGAAGAAGACCTCTGAAACCTACAAGATTTATATTTTCAAAGTGCTAAAGCAGGTTCATCCTGACACAGGAATATCTTCGAAAGCTATGGGTATCATGAACTCTTTTATTAATGATATATTTGAGAAGCTTGCGCAAGAGGCTGCTCGGCTAGCTCGTTACAATAAGAAACCAACCATCACTAGTCGGGAGATTCAAACAGCAGTTCGTCTTATCCTGCCTGGTGAACTCGCCAAGCACGCTGTTTCGGAGGGCACGAAGGCTGTTACGAAATTTACAAGTGCTTAAGGGCTGGGCTTGAAATTTTTTCATGGTGTTCCTTAACACCGCCTATATTTGAGAAGTGCTGAACTCATGGCTTGAGCCGCGTAATTTCAATAGTTTTCCTTCACAGATTACAACATGTTTATTTCGGCAATCACGTTCACAGATTTTCTTTGTACTATGTGGTTAAGAGAGTACCACCATGTTAAAAAACATGTGTTGCGTCTGCAGCGGTTTGATGTGCTAAGGTTTTTTCTTTTGATGTTGTATGGCTGTTGTTGCTTGTATCCATTTTTCAATTGTTCGGAATAGGGTTGCATGTTTTGGTCTGGTTAATCAAAGCGTTATTATCATGTTTGGTCCATGACGTAGATTTCAGCTTGACTTTAATGCTGTTGTGTATTGTTAATTTTAGCTTTATTGCCGATGAAGTCGTCTATGCGGTTGAATGCTTCGGAAACTTTCTCAAGTAAGCAATATGGACTTGGTTCACGTTCATCGATCTTGAATGTATTTCATCGTCGATTAACGTGCTGATGTACAACCGTCTCCCTTATAAGACCGCGCCTTTGTTCTTCCAGCAAACTTCTATCCATATCGTTAGGCTTTGATTTGTATTATTTCTTTTCTTGATTGATGCTTGTTGTGCGCGCCTCTTTGCTCAAGTTTATTAGCCAAGTATTCTGGCTTATTGCTGCTGATTTAGGATGCAATCCATGTTCAGCTGTGTGAGTGGGCATTATTCTGTATTCGTCTTATTGTTTATCGATCTCCTTTACAGTAATGTTGCGTCTTGTACGGGGACGTGAAGTGTTTTCACCGACGGATGTCCATGTGTCCAGGTTTTGATATGTTTCTCAAACATCAATAACCAAGATTATGGGCGTGCTATTCATATGCATGAAAACCAATAATGTGTTTTGGCTGGAAGGTAGCTACTGGTTCTATAATTCCAGTAATGATTATATTTAAGTCTGCTATAAAATGTAGCTGATCTCATGTTTCCCAGAGTCATTATGAACACATGTTATGCTCTTTGTTTGGGACCTCCTATTTTGCAGTGACCCCCGTCAATATATTTATATATAAGTGACTATAGCAGGCAAGGTTTGCAACGATCTATGTTAATATGGTGATGTACTGACTTTGGCAATGGTGATGGCAATGGCAATGGCAATGGCATCCTCTCCACATGGTCTTACCTTATTTGATGTTAAGACTAGATTTTACTGGGCCCACAACTGTCTTTGTTTGGCTTTGCCCTTTTTGGGAGACTAGAGTGAAGTATGACAGGCCTCTGAAGAAAGCTTTTAGTTGGCTTCCCACTCAAAAAGAAACTATCAGCCAATGAAAATCCTCTGTGCATTGTCATGCTGTGTCTGTTTAAATAGGATCCTTGCCGTAGTTTTATCCGGTAATGGTCTGAATTGGGTCTATCATATGGTCACTTAAATACTGACATCTTCAAGATTCTTTGGTCCATGATGATCCATTATATTATCAGCAGGATGTCTTGTTCTTAATGTCTGGGTGCTGAGTTTCATCAAACATAACTCCAGGTACGTAGCCATCTTTTATCAAAGCTCAGCAGAGCACCTGTTGGTGACTTCATACATGCTTGCTTTGACAATCTGTTTCAATATTTGATATAGGATGTGCAACCTTGTCATTGTCAAAAGAGGGCGCTTAAGCTAGCCTGAAGGGATATCAATTTAGAAGCCTGTCACCTGCATTTGCCAGGAGAATGAATGTAAGTGTAAGGCCTGTATTTGGGCACTTCAAGGACTTGAATAGTAGGTGAGAGGCAGAAGCTCCTTTGGTACTGCATGTAAAAGATGATCGTACAATTTACAGAGAGGGAGGGAGAGAGGAAAGAGGTAAGGAGATGGAGTGGAGATCCTCCTAACCACCCAACATAGAAGTCAGCTTACACGACTAAGAAGCATGGAGATGTAAACAGAGAAATGTGGAAGGTTCACAGTCCACTACTGGGTCTTAAAACCACATACCACATTCATTCCTTGGGAAGGGCATATAAAAATTGAAAAATGTCAATGTGACATTTTGCCTCCTCCTTTTGAAGGGGTGCACACAGGTTTGATGCTTCATCAAAGTAGAGGAGGTCAAAAGGATGTGGCCACTACCAGTTCTCTACAGCTATCAACATGATACCAGGGGGATTGGGATTCTTCTCCTTTTCTGACCCTGGAATACTTTTTATGTGTTTATCCTTTCTTTGCATCTACTTTGGTGCTGCTATGACTCGATGTGCACCTTGAACATAGATGCTATGATGTTTTTGGAAAAGACTACCAACAGAGAGACATATTGGCAGTAAAATTGGGTGACTGAGAACTCTTCTTTATCTGCAAATACACTATTTGCAGAGCACAATAAATATTTATTCTGCTAGACGGCACTCTTTTCACTCAACTAATTAGTATTACAGTTGTCATCCATGTAGATTATTAAGTGCCGTTTTCATGTAATGATTTATAGAAAATATTTGGATCATGTTTATCTTGTTCTCTCAAGATGTCATATTATTAGTAACTGTAATGCACCAGGACCTATAAGACTTGTACCTGCATTCACTGTATCATACAGTATATATGCATACAGTGATAAAGCTGCAAAGAAAGAATTGGAACCAATGTCTTTCCCCCCTCTCTCTCTCTCTCTCTCTCCCCCCCCCCCCCCCCCCCGCGAACATACTTGGTCTTACAATCAAACTTTGAGGAGTCACTATCCCGCTTAGCAACCACAAGTCCTTAAAAGGGTGTTACAAGTTGAAGATAATTACCTTATGGTACAAAAGAGTTTGATAAAAAGGAATTCTGATTTCATTTTTCATGATTTTTTTTTGGGTAGTAGTGATGTGTATGAACACTTATAGGTAATGCAGGGTGCTCTTTTCCCTATTTAGGGATCACCTGCTGTTATATCCGCAAACCCAAAGGCCATCAAAATGGGTGCTTGAGTTGATGTGTCCTTCAAGTGTGGCGTGCCTACTGAGTGTGAACTGGGCCACCTCTTTAAAAGAGTCTAAAAATAGGACCCCAGGCTTCCTTTTTCATTCCTCACATGAGGCTCTTGGACTCTTGGCCCTTAGTGGAGTCCTCCATCAGATCTATACGGTGTGGTCTTATTGGTATGGGGTGCCATGCCATTGAGGGGATGGCCACCTGATTGGTTGCAGGCTCCTAGGCATGGGGTTGGGTCACAGTGGACCCTATGGCTAAGGGTGGAGATCAGACTCCACCCTTAGCCATCTGAGGGAAGCCCTTGGGATAGTGCAGTGAGGCATTAACAATGGTAAAATGGTATCAGAGCATCTCCTTGCTTATGGAACGAGACCAAGTTAAGTGCAAAAAACCATCGGAGCTCATGGAGTTGGGATGGTTCAGCTTGACAGGCTTTTGAACGTCTTGTTAGAGGTGGTATGGGATGCTTCTATAGGACGAGGAACAAGGTAAGTGTTCCTTTACTCAGGCTCTCATGTTGATAGGCTAGTTAGGAAAACCTTTTCCCAAACGTAGCATGGCTGCCTTGCACCATGCACATGCCACCTACCTACTCAAGAGGATTTTTTTTTTGGGGGGGGGGGGGGGGGGGGGGGGGGGGGGGGGGGGGGGGGGGGGGGGGGGGGGGGGGGGGGGGGGGGGGGGGGGGGGGGGGGGGGGGGGGGGGGGGGGGGGGGGGGGGGGGGGGGGGGGGGGGGGGGGGGGGGGGGGGGGGGGGGGGGGGGGGGGGGGGGGGGGGGGGGGGGGGGGGGGGGGGGGGGGGGGGGGG
>MU264337.1:0-28521 GCA_020310875.1 Ceratopteris richardii
AACACAGTATTAGCTTAAACGTAGTTAGTTTACTAACAGTAAACGGTTTGCTAAGCTAAACTGGCTTAAAAGTTAGTTACAACGAATGCCAAATTTATTGACAAATTGATGACATGGACTCCTGTTCATCTGAGTAATGAACAGAATAAAGAGGTTCATTCAGCTGGTTCATCTTCTTCTTTGAATAGGAAGCCCAACCCCAATAGATCTAAATTGCCTATTCAGCTTAGGCTGAGGCTAAGGCGAAACGCTGCTAACTCTACGGAGAAGAATAGTGAGGCGAAGCTAATACCTACCGGTCCTAAAGGAGCTATGCTAATACCTAACGCGCTATGCGTAAACGCTTAATCGTTTACTTAACGTAGAAGCTGCTATAGTGTTGTTTTCGATTAAGCTATTACGTTTACAACACGTAAACTATCGCTCGTTTACCTATACGGTTAAGCTAATACCAAAACCTAAACGGTTTTCTTCGCCCGTAAGGCTAAAGCGTTTTCTTTAGCACGCTACGCGCCTAAAGGGTATTAGCTTAGCTCCATAAGTAAACGTTTCAGCGAAACTTTCGCTTGAGCCTACATGGTGTAGCTGTAGCCTACATGGTAATAGCTCCGCCGCCCGTAAAGGTATAGGTATTAGCTTCTACGTTAGGTAAACGGGCTAATACCTACCGGTCCTTAACGTTTAAGCTAATACGTGTTGTAAACGGTATTAGCTTCTATAGTGTTGTTTTCGATTAAGCTATTACGTTTACTTTAGTTTTCTATCGCTCGTTGACAAAACCATGTTGGCCCGGAGGGAAGACCATGTAGGCGCTAAAGAGACCATTCAGTCAAGAAGGACCAACATGGTCTTGTCTTGCGCTAAAGAAGACCATAAAGCGGAGGGAAGACCATGCTACAGCTACACCATGTAGTAAAAAGGGTTGCTACAGCTACACCATGTAGGCTACAGCCCCTAAAGCGCTATGCGTGCTAAAGCCGATAGGCTTAAGCTATTACGCTTAACTTTTAGGTTAAGCTATTACGCTGTAGCCTTAAAGTGAAGCGAAAACGCCTTAACGTAGAAGCTAATACCTAAAGTAAGCGTTTTCTTTAGCGCTGGCTTAAGCTAATACCTTTTAGGCATTTTCTTTAGAAACCGAAACCGTTTCCCTAAAGGGACACTTTAGCGCCTTTAGGACAAGCGCCTGCCCCTAAAAGTTAAGGCCCGAAGGTGCGTAGCATGTTGGTCTTGTTTTTGTTTTTCTTTAGCCCAGCGCTAAAGAAGACCATTACCCGGAGGGAAGACCATGAAGGGAATGCGCTAACGTTAGTTTTCTTTAGCTCGTTGACAAAACCTATTGGTGCTTTAGTGTCCGTTTCCCGTTAAGGTGCTAAAGAAAACCTATTGGTGCTAAAGTTGACCTTTAGGGAAACGGAAACGGACACGCTGTAGCCTGGGAAACGGCTAAAGAAAACCTAAAAGGCCCCAACCCGGAGGGAAGACCATTACCCGGAGCTTTGACCAACATGGTCTTGGAATCTACAGCGTAATACCTTAACGGGCAAGGAGGGAAGACCATGTAGGGAATGCTTAAGCGACCGGTTAGGTCTTGTTTTACGCTAAAGTTTCGCTGTAGCCTACATGGTGTAGCTAATACCTATTGGCTAAAGCTACACCATGTAGGGAATGCGCTAAAGTTTTCTTTCGCGCAAAACCTTTTTTAAAGGGGCGAAGCTAAGCGCCATAAGTAAACGTTTAAGCGAAACGCTGTAGCAAGACCTTAATGGCTTGCTACGCACCTCCGGGCCAACATGGTCTTCTTTAGCCCGTAAAGGTATAGGTATTAGCTTCTACGTTAGTTTTCGTAAAAGCGTTTACGTTTACCTTAACGATTAAGCTAATACGCTGTAGCCTTTAGGGAAACTTTAGCTCTAATACCTTAACGGTATTAGCATAGCTCCATAAGTAAACGGTAAACTAACCCGTTTACCGGTATTAGCTTAATCGTTTACTTAAGGTGCTATGCAAGCGGCTTAAACGTAGTTAGTTGACCGGTTAGGTATTAGCTTAAACGTGTTGTAAACGTAAAAGCGACATAAAGGTGCTATGCAAGTTGAACGCGCAGCGTTTATGGCATGATCGCTCGCTACGCGCCTTTTGTTGATCTAAAGGCGCGTAGCGAGTAATTTGTACGTGGGATTTTTTGCTTTTTCCGGGATTGAATAATCCATGAATATGAAAAAGCGTAGCCATTCGGCCTTTCCAAAGGTCTCAATCTGTATGGAAAAGATGATCTTCCCGGTGATTTCGAGAACCCCTTTTTGGTAGCTATTTGTTCTAATTGCTCCTCGTGACGCCGCGGAACCTTGGTAATTGGGATTTTAGGACGCAGCCATATCTATGATGTAAGGAATAATTGACCCGCATCACGATATTCCGGTCTTCTTAATCATTATTTTGATCTTTGTATTATGGATATTGATCCGCACTTTATGGCATCTCCATTATTGAAGAAACCCCATTCCTTCAAAAATGGTTCACGGAAGAAGAAAACCGCCGTTTTGGGATGATCAAATTTCTTTCTTACGCTTTTGGCGCCTTACCCAACATTGAATCAGCGCCCGGTAACCTGCAGGTTGTCCACCAAGTTAGAAGCTAAGCTAAACTTGGAGCTAATACCTCGCATAGCGCCTTAACGGGCTAAAGAAAACGCTGTAGCCTAACCGGGAAACGCCCGTAACGGTTTTGGTTTTCTTTAGCTCCTGCGCTAAAGAAACCTATACCTATCGGGCTAAAGAAAACGCTGTAGCGTTTACGCTGTAGCAAGACAAGACCAGAATGTCCGGGTAATGGTCTTCCCTCGCCTTTAGGTGTAGCTAATACCTACAGGGGCGAAGCGGTCAACTTTAGCCCGTTAAGGTTTTGCTTAATATTACCATGTTGGTTTTGCTTAATATTACCATGAAGTAAAGGCTACAGCAAAACCATGTAGTAAAGAAGCTTGACCAACATGGTCTTGTCTTGCTACAGCTACACCATGTTGGTTTTGCTACAGCTACACCATGTAGGGAATGCTACAGCTACACCATGTAGGCTACAGCTACAGCTACACCATGTTGGTCTTGAGCTAAAGAGCCATGTTGGTGAAGCTAAAGAGACCATGTTGGTCTTGGAACAGCGTTTACCTATTGGCTTCCCTTCTTTACTACATGGTCTTGTTTTGTTTTCTTTAGCGCAAAACCAATAGGAAACTTGCCTAAGAAAGGGAATGCGCTAAAGAAAACGCTGTAGCCTAAAAGTTAAGCGAGCTGTAGCAAGACAAGACAAGACAAGACAAGACAAGACCAACATGGCTTGCATAGCACCTTCTACATGGTCCTTCTTGACTGAATGGTTTTGCTTCTTGACTGAATGGTTTTGCTTCTTGACTGAATGGTGTAGCTTCTTGACTGAATGGTTTTGCTTCGCCCCAATAGGTATTAGCTTCTACGTTTAGGTTTTGTTTTCTTTAGCCCAAACCCCGGTTTTCTTTAGGTTAGGTTTTACGCTAAAGAAAACGCTGTAGCCCGGGGCGAAGCGAACGGCGCATTCCCGGTATTAGCTTAAGCCTAAGAAAGGCGCTAAAGAAAATGTTTCCCGTTCTTTAGCTCCATAAGGTAAACTAAGCGCTTAGCTAATACCCTATTAGGTTTTGCGCTTAGCTAATACCCTTCAAGGAGGGAAGACCATTACCCGATTTGACCATTAAGGTCTTGTCTTGGAATGCGCTAAAGTTGACCGGTTAGTTAGGGAATGCGCTAAAGGTTTTGCTAAGCTAAACTGGCAAGCGATTAGCTCGGGTTGGAAAGGCTGGCAAAGGCGAATCAACGGTCAACCAACGCGGCTCTTTTCCGTTAGGGTTGTTTGCTCTCGTATCTCTTCACCTTTTCCGGTAGTCTATCTTGTTTTTCATAATACCTGTTTGTTTCGCTTCTACGTTGACTAACGTAAACGCTTAAACGTATGCGTTTACTGTGTTGTAAACGTTTACTTAACGTATTAGCTTAATAGTTGATTGACTAGCGTATTAGCCCGAAAACAACACGTATTAGCTTAAACGAAAACGTTAGTAAACGACGTTTACAACACTATAGCAGCTAATACCGTAAAGGAGCGATAGTTTACGTTTCCCGTAAAGGTATTAGCATAGCTCTAATACCGTAACGGGAAACTTTAGCACAAACAAACCGTTTCCGTTTCCCTAACAAACTTTAGCGCCTTATGGAGCGTAGCTAATACACGGCATTTTCTTTAGCACCTATACGGTAAACTTTAGCACCTAAAGGCGCGTAGCGTTCGCTACGCGCCTTAAGTAAACGTAAACGTTTTCGCTTTTACGTTTACTGTTAGTATTAGCTAATACGCCTAATACTGTTAGTATTAGCTTAAACGTTTACTGAACGTATTAGCTAGCCTTGTTTTTTTTTGTTTGCCCATATGATACGATACGTGTTGCACATGAAACGAGGACGGGGGCGTAGTTCAATCGGTAGAACGCATGTTTTGCAAGCATGAAGTTATCGGTTCAAGTCCGATCGTCTCCATTCTATACAGATTAGCACATGAAAATAGAACTCCAACCAAAAGGTATAACGGGTTAGTGGTGATAGAGAGCTGTTAGACACTAACTTTAGCGGCACACACCTAACCCCACATCGCAGAATTGAGTAATTGGTAATCCCGACTTGCCTGGACATAAGACTTTCTTTCTAGTTAGGCGGCCCTGAGATTGAGTGATGAGAGATCAGGTAGCCAGGCGCTAATCGATCGCTTACGCTTACGCCGACCCGTAAACCATTACTGGGGCCCGCCCACGAGGTGTAGCGCAGTCTGGTAGCGCATCTGTTTTGGGTACAGAGGGCCATAGGTTCGAATCCTGTCACCTCGATTATTGCCTGGGCATTTCGTCCTTTGTCCACGATCTTTCTCTGCGCGTGGCGTGGCATAAATAACTCTGTCCACGGATCGAACAAGCGCATTCCCGTTCTCTGAAGACATGGCCTTCAGAGTCATCTAGGCCTTTCCGGCTCGTATATGGAGTTTTCTTGTAAGGGCTATGTCTCTCATATAGGAAATGGGAAGGGGGAACCGGGGAACAGCAGAGGAGGTACTACAGACCGTAGTGCTTCAACTGCCATAAGATCTGGCTGGGTGTAGAGTTGGTTCAACACTAGGTTTCGGTTATGGAAGGAGAAAGCCAAGTCAAGCACAATCCTGCCAAGTCCCTTTCGTCTAGTGGTTAGGACATCGTCTTTTCATGTCGAAGAAACGGGTTCGATTCCCGTAAGGGATAACGGAGGGAATGCGCTAAAGAAAACCAAAACCATTAAGGTGAAGGGAAGACCATGTTGGCCCGGAGGTGCTATGCAAGCCATGTTGGTCTTGGAACAGCGAAGACTAAGCGCCTTTACGGTAAACGCTACACCTAAAAGGCCGGAGGGAAGACCATGTTGGGGCGAAGCTACACCTAAAGGTGAAGGCGAATCTACAGCGAAGACCATGTTGGGAATGCGCTAAAGAAGACCATAAAGCGGAGGTGCTATGCAAGCTATTACCATTCATGAAGTTTTCTTGAGAAGTGTTGGTCTTGTCTTGTTTTCTTTAGCCCGTTTACTTTAGGTTTTCGTAAACGCTCGTTAAGGGAAAGCGCGTAAGAGCGATGAAGGCTTAAGCTAATACCGTGTTTTACGCTAAAGAAAACCTAAAAGGGAGGACCATGTAGAAGGGAAGACCAACATGGTCTTGTCTTGCGCTAAAGAGACCATGTAGGGCTTAAGCGAAGACCATAAAGCGGAGGGAAGACCATGTTGGGAATGCTTAAGCTAAACCGCGTAAAACCAATAGGTATTAGCTTTAGCCTTTACGGTAAACGCTACACCTAAAAGGCCCGATTTGACCATGTTGGTAAGGGGCGAAGCCTTGGTCTTGTCTTGTCTTGTTTTACGCGAAAGTTTCCCATATGGAGCTAAAGTAGACTGAGTTGTAAACGGAAAGCGCGAAGCGAAGAGTTTACCGTCCCGTAGTCCCCATATGAGTTAGGCCGAACGGAGCAAGCAAGCAAGCAAGTCTCTCAAAGAAGAGCTCAAGAAAGAACGTGAACTTCGCTCAATACTCCTAGAAGAGCTAGCTAGCTAGTGAACTTCGCTCAAGACTCCTAGAAGAGCTTAAGCACGAACTAAACAAATGAGGCTTAGGCGTCGTTAAGAGTGAAAAGTTTCTTTCTCTCAATTAAGAGCTTAAGAGCTTTAAGAAAAAGTTAGATAGAGATAGAGAGCTTTAACCCGTACGGAAAAGAGCTTTCCGGGGTTGATTCGCCTTTGCCGTTGTTCGGACCGTATTCGTCTTCAGATGAAACCGTATACGCTATGTTGAGGAGAAAGAAAGCCCAGCCAGGGGAACAGCGATTCAACATCGTTGGCTGCTGGCGGCGGGTGGAGAGATTACGGAGGGGAACTGCCCACACCTTACGAAGGACTTATGGGGCGAAGCTAAGCTTAACTGCGGGTGAATCGGAGCTAAGCGAAACTTGTTAGAAGCTAAGCCTTTCTGCGGGTGAATCGAAGCTAATACCGCCGAGGAACGAACCCGCAGCTCAACAAGCGTCGAAGCGTTGCAGCGAAACAAGTTAGGAGCTAAGCGAAACAAGTTAGGAGCTAAGCGAAACTTGGGTGAATCGAAGCTAATACGTGTTGTTTTCGGCTCGGTCATTTGGACTGAAGTTAGCAGCGAGCGAACTGCAAGGTGCTCCGCGTTTACGTGTTGTTTTCGACTTTAGCTTCTAACTTACGAAGGACTGAAGAAGGTACTGAAAAGGTCCAAATCGGAACTCATTCATTTGGCAGGGGACCCTGCCAATGAAAATGGACTGAATTTCCCGGGATGATCAAATTTCAAACTGTAGCGAAGGCGCTAAAGTTTTCTTTAGCGCATTCCAAGACAAGACCATTCAGGTCAAATCGGGTAATGGTCTTCCCTCCGGGACCATGTTGGTGTAGCTTAAGCAAGACCTTAATGGTCTTCCCTCCGGGGGCCTTTTAGGTTTTCTTTAGCGTAAAACCTTAAGCTAAAGTGTCCCGGGTAGGGTTTGGGCTAAAGTTGACAAAACAAGACAAGACAAGACCTACATGGTGTAGCTGTAGCCTTCATGGTCAAGCTTCTTGACTTAATCGCTCGCTTAAGCCTTCGTCGGGTTAGGTGTAGCGTTTTCGCTGTAGCCTGGTATTAGCTTACCCGTAACGGTATAGGTAAACGCTTAAGCATTCCCTACATGGTCTTCCCTCCGGGACCATGTTGGTGTAGCTGTAGCCCTACATGGTCTCTTTAGCGCCTTTAAGGTGTAGCTAATACCTATACCGTAACGGTAAACGCTACACCTTAAAGGCTAAAGCTTAACCATGTTGGTCTTGCTACAGCTACACCATTACTTAAGCGAAAGTTTTCGCGTTTAGGTTTTGGTATTAGCTTAAGCAAGACCTTAATGGTCTTCCCTCCGGCCCAATAGGTTTTCTTTAGCACCCGGGAAACTCGCCTAACAGTAAACGTTTTCGGTTTTGCGTTTACCGTAAAGGAGAGTTTACCTTAAGTAAACGTAAACGGTATTAGCTTAATCCTACCGGACCTTTACGGGTTTCGCTGCTATAGTGTTGTAAACGTATTAGCTTAAACGCAAAACCGTTTACCGTTGACGTTTACAACTCAGTCTACTCTCGCTCCTATCGGTATTAGCTTCTACGTTAGGTATTAGCAAAACTTTAGCGTAAAACAAGACCATGTAGTAAAGAAGCTACACCATGTAGTAAAGAAGCTTGACCATTAAGGTCTTGTCTTGCGCTAAAGAAGACCAACATGGTCTTGCTTAAGCCTTCGGCCCAATAGGTATTAGCTGTAGCCAATAGGTATTAGCAAAACCGCGTAAAACAAGACCATGTAGTAAAGAAGCTACACCATGTTGGTCTTGCGCTAAAGAAGACCAACATGGTCTTGCTTAAGCCTTCGGCCCAATAGGTATTAGCTGTAGCCAATAGGTATTAGCTTCTACGATTAGGTAAACGTTTACGCGGCGAAGTGGCTTTTACAGTAGTTATTTCAACGAGAAAACAACTGTTTTAGGCGAGAGAGAGAAAGCTCTCTCATCTGATATCATCTCATTTATTCATCTCCTACTGTCAGATTCGTTATCATTGCCCTTCCTCTTCCTAAAAAGCCTTTTAGGTTCAAGCGTTTACGTTTACGCATAGCGCGTTAGGTATTAGCATAGCGCCAATAGGAGCTATGCTAATACGTTGACTTATGGAGCTAAAGTTGAGTTGTAAACGTTTTCTTTAGCTCGTTTACAAAACCTAACGGGTAAGCGTTTACCGTAAAGGGAATCGGGAGTTGACCGTAAAGGGAATGGTATTAGCTTACTTTTAGGTTAAGCTAAACCGCTTAAGCAAGACCAACATGGCTTGCATAGCACCTCCGGGTGGGCCTTTTAGGGGCTTTTCCTAAATAAAGGTGCTAAAGTAAACCTTAAGTAAACGGTTTCGGCTAAAGAAAAGCTAAAGAAAACGCTGTAGCGAAGACTAAAGAAAATAAAGGCGCTATGCGTTTTCTATCGCCCAAACCCGTTAAGGTGCTAAAGAAAACCTTAAGGGAAACGGACACTTTAGCGCCTTAACGGCTTAAGCTATTACCATTCAGTCAAGAAGGCGCGATTACGCTTTAGCCAATAGGTATTAGCTACACCATGTTGGTCTTGCTTAATAATACCATGAAGGCTACAGCTACACCATGTAGGCTACAGCGAATGCTTAAGCGTATTAGCTTAATACACCTAAAGGGCCACCCGGAGGGAAGACCATGTAGGTCTTGCTTAAGCGTTTTCTTTAGCACTTTCCCTACCCGGGAAACTTTAGCGCCTAACAGTAAACGTAAACGCTTAATCGTGTTGTAAACGGAAGGTAGCTGGCTGGTCACAACCTACGTTTACAACACGTTTTCTAAATAAACGCCGAAAACCAACCTTAAAGGCTTAAGCGTAATACCGGTTAGGTTTTGTTTTCTAAACGTTTACTGTTTGTTTTCTAAACGTTTACTGTTTGTTTTCTAAACGTTTACTGTTTGTTTTCGCTTGAACGTAGTTAGTTTACGTTTACCTAACAGTATTAGCTACTATAGTGTTGTAAACGAAAACCGTAACGTTTACAACACAGTATTAGCTTAAACGTTCTAAAAGGCGCATAGATAGCTAAACCTATCCAGCTACTACACAGCAGACTAATAACTTCTCCCACTATCCGAAGAACGTATGTGTATCATCGGGTCTTCTCATTTGTTTGGAAAAGCGTAATTAGCTGTTAGTTAATAATTCTTAATGGTAAACCCGTAAGGTGGATTTCATTATATGTAGGTGAAAAGTGCACTGGGTGAATCGAAGCTAATACCGAAAACGTTTACAACACTATAGAAGCTAATACCTAACGGTAAACGTAAACGCATAGCACCTATGGGGCGTAGCTAATACGTGTTGTAAACGTAGTTAGTTTACGTTTACAACTCAGTCAACTATCGCACCGTATGGGGCCGTTTACCTAACGTGCTAAAGAAAACGTTTACCTAACCGGTATTAGCATAGCACCTATTGGTGCTAAAGAAAACTGAGTTGTAAACGTAAACGGGCTATGCTAATACCTAACGGTAAACGGTCAACGGTGAATCGGTGAATCGGAAATACCGTAACGATTATGCGTCAACGCTTAATCGTTAAGGACCGGTAGGTCAAAGCTAATACCGTAACGCGCTAAAGTTTAAGCGTTTACGTTTACTTATGGAGCTAAAGAAAACCGTTAAGGCGCTATGCGAGGTATTAGCTTAACCGTTTACTTTAGGTAAACTAACCCGCTGTAGCTTCACCTTCATGGTCTTCCCTTCCCAATAGGTATTAGCTACACCTAATACAATAGGTAAACGCTTCACCCTAAAAGGTCAGGATGAAGCGTTTACCTATTGTATTAGTGCTAAAGAAAACCTATACCTAAAGGTATTAGCATAGCCCCAATAGGAGCTTACTAAAACTGAGTTGTTTTGGAGCTATGCTAATACTGAGTTGTTTTGGAGCTTACTAATACTGAGTTGTAAACGTAAACTAAAGAAAACCATACCCGATTAGGCTTAAGCGAAGAGAAAGTAAAGAAAACCTAAAAGGCGCTAAAGAAGACGCTGTAGCCTTTAGGTATTAGCTACACCTAACCCGAAGGCTTAAGCGAGCGATTAAGTCAAGAAGGTGCGTAGCAAGCGATTCAGTCAAGAAGGTGCGTAGCAAGCGATTCAGTCAAGAAGGACCATGTTGGTCTTGTCTTGTCTTGTCTTGTCTTGTTTTACGCTAAAGTTGACCTTATGGAGCTAAAGTTGAGTTGTAAACGGAAAGCGCTAAAGAAAACGCCGCAAAACAAACCTTAACGGGCGCTTAGAAAACCGTAACGGTAAACGAGCGTTCGCCCGATTCCCTTTAGGTATTAGCTTAACCGCTTAAGCCTATCGGTTTTCGCTTAACCGCTTAAGCCTATCGGGCTAAAGAAAACCATGTTGTAAAGTCAAGGAGCGCAGCTAGCCAACATGGTCTTGAGCTAAAGAGCCATTCAGTCAAGAAGGTGCTATGCAAGCTATTACCGTTTTCTTGAGAAGCGATTCAGTCAAGAAGCAAAACCATGTTGGTAAGGGGCGAAGCCTTGGTCTTGTCTTGTCTTGTCTTGCTTAATATTACCATGTTGGTGAAGCTACAGCTACACCATGTAGTCAAGAAGGACCATGTAGGTCTTGTCTTGCTACAGCGAGCTATTACCTATTGGGAATGCTTAAGCTATTACCTATTGGGAATGCTTAAGCTATTACCTATTGGGAATGCAACATATTACCTATTGGGAATGCAACATATTACCTATTGGGAATGCTTAAGCGAGCTATTACCATGAAGGCTTAAGCAAAACCATGAAGGCTACAGCGAATGCTACAGCTACACCATGTAGTCAAGAAGGACCATGTAGGTCTTGTCTTGCTACAGCGTTTTCTTTAGCACCTAAAGGCCCGAAGGGGCGAAACTTACGCGTAAAACAGGGCTAAAGTTGACCGTAAAGGTATAGGTATTAGCTTAAGCCAATAGGTATTAGCTTACCCGTATAGGTTTTACGCGCAGCGTAATAGCTTAATCGCTTGCATAGCACCTATCGTAAAGAAAACCATAAAGGGCAAGGCGCGCAGCGACCATGTAGAAGGTGCGTAGCAAGCCATGTAGGTCTTGTCTTGCTACAGCGTTTTCTTTAGCCCGTTAGGAGCTAAGCTTCGCCCCATAAGTTTTCGTTTTCGGTATTAGCTCCGATTCACCGTTGACCGTTTACGTTTACAACTCAGTATTAGTAAGCTCCATAAGGTAAACGCTACGCCCCATACGGTGCGATAGTTGACTGAGTTGTAAACGTCAACTAACTACGTTTACAACACGTAAACTAACCCGAAAACCCAATAGGTAAACGCTTCATCGAAAACGTTTACTTATGGGGCGCTGCGGCTTAGCTCCGTTACCGGTAAACGGCACCATAGGGGCGAAGCTAATACCGTAAAGGTAAACTACGTTAGAAAACTAAAGTAAACGTAAACGGTATTAGCTTCGATTCACCGTTGACCGTTTACGTGCTATGCTAATACCTTTAGGTATAGGTTAGTTTACGTTTACCTAATCGTTTAAGCTATTACGCTAAAAGCGGAGGGAAGACCATTACCCGATTTGACCAACATGGTCTTGTCTTGCTACAGCTATTACCATTATTTTGCTTAAGCGTTTACCAAAACCTAAACGGGAAAAAAACAACTCCCGTATAGGTTTTACGCGTAAGTTGACCGGTAAGGTCTTGCGCGTTAGTTTCCCTTTAAGGGTAGGGACGCGAAGCGGGAAGTGAACTGCCATGAATATGGGGAACGGAGAACAAACATTGAAAACCGTGAAAATGGACTTCTATGAAACAGTTTACCTTCTTATTCTCTCTCTAAGTATGTTTGGAGGCGGTCTCGGTCTTCTAGGCACTGCGGCTTGCTGTCTCCGCTATATGTGGAGACAGGGATTGGTTGTCGATGTACCTCTGCCATATATCCTTTGTCTCCTAGCTAAAATCTTTGGAATCATCATATCATTTCTACCAGGAGTAGCCTTTCCAGTGTTAGTCGAACGCAAAGTCATGGCTTCCATGTAACGTTGAAAGGGTCTTAATGTGGTGGGATCATTTGGGTTGTTATAACCCTTAGCGGATGGGTTGAAATCAATTTTAAAAGAACCTATTCCACCTCCAAGTGCTAATTTTTTTCCTTTTGTAATGGCTCTGGTAATTACATCTACGGTGCGCCGTGTGAGGCTCTTTTTCGGAGGAATACCCTTAACGATGTTTGACTCGGCCAATACAACAAACATCTTGGTTGGGCTAATAATCCATCGAGTTCGCGAGCAGTTCAGTTGGTCGAAACGAAAAAAAGGGGCGTAGCGAAAGCTACGGCGAACGAAGCCGAGAGCGCAAAGCGGGTTGAAGGGGAAGGGAAGGACGGCTTCACCCCCAAATTCGATGGTGTCCCTCAGCTGATGCGAGAAAGGTTAGATTGACTCACTTGGTACGTACCTACTGCCTGAGTAAGGGCAACGTATCCCGAACAGAATACGTCAGTATGTGTGTGGCGCGGCGAAAGCGCTTTGACTTCTACATGAAGCGGTCAAGGGTGGAAACAGACGACAGCCACAAGCAAGATAGGCACTGACTTAACTATCAAGCAGGTGCGCAAGGACCTGTAACCATTGGGTGCTCTGACGGGGCGGCAAGCAGGAAAGTGTGTACTCCTCGAAGGGCAAAGGTACAAGAAGAGAGAACCACGGGAAGTAACCGCTTCGCATTGTCCGATCGCGGTCTCAGAGGTCGCATAGTAGTTGCGAGGCCAGCCAGCAAAGAACCTGGCCGAGCCTAAGCGGCGAAGGCTACTAGTCAGAATACACCTTAGTTCAAAAGGCCAGTACGTATGCGTTAAGAATAAGGAACGAACCATTGTACCTTCAACAATAAATAAGGTGCGAAGCTAAGCTTCACTGCGGGGAAGGGACGGTGATACTCTCAGCCATTCAATTGAGGTGTTCCGAGTGAGAGCTGTATGACGAAAGATTGTCACGTACGGTTTGGAGGGCAGCATTGATTGACTGACCCCTATTTAAGTTTGGTTGCTCGGGCCGTTACACCTTCCGATTATGGTATGGTATTGTTGGATTCAAATGTAGGTATATTCCATCCATTTGCTATATCTTCTCCAGGGGTTTATGGTATTATTATAGCGGGTTGGTCTAGTAGGGCGGCCGTTCAGCCACCTGTGGTACGCCCATGTGGTCAAATTGTTTGTAGTGTGAAATGATCTGCTCTAGACAGGGTGTAGGGCTCTTTCACAGAACTAGTAATAGGCCGGGGGTTCTTCTTGTTACTTACGAAGGAACGTTGAAGATAGGAATACTACGTTCAAAGAAGGGAAAAAGGGGAAGAGCATGCCTGCCGTAAAAGCATGGTTGAGGGATGAACCCGAAGAGGTTGTACCTAACAACACCATGTGGAACCTATCCTTTCCTTGTGGATCAGGATGAGGTGCCGTCTTAGCGAATCGAAGTCTCCTGCCAACGACCTACAGTTCTCCGAGCGAACGACTGTACGCTGTCTTGCTTCCTGCCGGAACGGCTGGGATTGCTTGCCTGCGGCGGCGTAGATTGATTGGAGCAACCATTCATTCATGGAAACACATTACCCATTCTTTGGGGACAAGGGACTGAACGACATCCCGATTTACTGCATTCCGGGACATCTCATCTGGGATGAGAGCCGTAGGTGATACCGGCGAACCCCAGCCAGATGGCAGGTAGTCGGAGGACTCATAGTACCCCGCCGCGTATGTATTTGAAAGGCCCAGTCTTTCTTTTTCACTCCGTTTTATTCTAGCAGCAGGAAAGGAGTCTGGATGTCTGCCTAGCTGCGGATTCTACTCAACGCAATCTGCGGCGAACTCAATCTCAACGAATCCTTGAAATCATCCATCCTCGCTTATTCGCCGCCGGGTTCAACCAAAAGCACGCACGGGCGTACCACATTCATTCGGAGAGAGAACACATAGCCTAGCCTAAAACGATCGGCGGATCGCACTGGATCCGTTACGTCTGGACCCGGAACCCACGGCACGGAGACGACCGCCACTGGGCAAGGCCAGAACCGAACCTAAACAGGACGGAAGGGTACGTACGGAGCGGGAAGTCGGACTTTTCCACTCCGCTCACGCGAGGACGACAGAAAAGCAGGAGACGATGAGCCCCTAACTATGTCCTCTCCCCGGCCGGAGTCAAAAAGAAAGCCAGATGGTGGTATACTATCACGTATGGCTTTGAGGAGGCTTCCTTCCTGCTAATACGTTAGTCAACGTAGTTCGCTCGCTACGCGCCCCTTTAGGTCCGGTATTAGCTACTATAGTGTTGTAAACGTTTACGCTAGCTAATACGTGTTGTAAACGTTCAAGCGCCGCTCACACGTGTCAATGTGCCTGGAATATCGACTCGCAATCAATCGGATTTTGTTGTTTGTTTTGGAAACAGAAAAACGAAGTTGGGGTAGAGAGCCATATGCACGGCGACGTGCTCGTATGGTTCGGAGAGGACTCAGCTACACTGGTTATTGGTGGAAAGGCTTCACTCCTTATTCCAAATATGCTTTTTCAGGAGTATTATGATCTGCCGTCCAAATGGTTTTGTACGAAGTATCTATTGGTCTCATCATCATTACTGCACCAACCCGTGTAGGTCCTCGCAATTTCAGTGAGATTGTCGTAGCGTAAGAGTAGATATGGTTTCGCATGCTATTATTCCTCGTATTGATTCCGTTTTTTATCTCCCGCCCAGCAGAAACTAATTGGGCTCTGTCTGATTTACTAGAAGCAGAGGCTGAATCAGTCGTGGGCTATAATGCGGAATATCTCCTAATGGGATTTGCTCCTTTTCTTTCAGGAGAGTATGCTAATATGATCTTAATGAGGTGCGGAGCTTTGTATCCGACATTCGTTGAGCTTCCACTCTCTGCAGGAGCCAGCGTCCCCTCAACAAGGGCCTTGTGCAGTAAACTCCTCCGGGCGACGATCTGAAGATTAGTAGGTCCCGCGAAGCTTTCGAAGAGGGGTAGCCTGGTGTGTAAGCACAGCAATGAACCGCGAACCCTTAGGACGACCTATCTAAGATTAAGGGGATATCTCAAATGGGGATCCCTACACTCTTCCTTAGACCTAGATTCTCGAATGCTCATGTGGGAAAGTGCGCTCTTAGGTCTGGAACCAGGGAGGGTTGCTCCAAGAAATCCCTTCTCGTCCTCCTCTCGGGGTGCGGACACACCTGCATGGATTACGGGTGACGGCTACGAAGATAGCGGGGAAGAAAGCAGTACCCGACATCCAGGGATGAATGTAAACTCATTGGACAGGGGTAATCATTCCAGTCCTGAGAGAGGGAACTCACCAACAAGAATAGACACCAGCAGAGGCTATGCTAATACGCTAGTCAACGTGCTATGCGAAAACCGTAAGGTAAACGGTTTAGAAAACGTTTTCGTTTTCGGCGCCTCGCACTACGAATCACTGAGGCGAGGCACGAACAACACCCTAGTACTCAGAACTGCTGTTGCGGAGGACGAAAGACTGCTACTGGCGTCCCATGAGCAAATAAAGTTTGGACCAGGCGACTTTACCCCCAGCGAAGAGGGTTCATTTATGAAAACGGATCTTTTTGGAATGGTCGTCGGAAAACCCGCCTTTCAAGCGCGTTCAACCGTTTACAACACTGTTTTCGCTACTATAGTGTTGTTTTCTAAACTACTTAAGAAAACTGTTAAGTTTTCGCGGAGCACGTTTACTAAAGTTTTCGCTTCGCCTTGCTCGAGCCCTAACAGTGATGGTACCGCCTATTTCGTTATCGGACATCGGGGTTCCATAAATTCGACCGACGATTCTTTTGCAAAAAACGGGCAAGTTTAGACCGCTCACGGTAGTAGCACCGAGGGACAAACTCATTTAGGGGGCGATAGGGGTGGTACCCGAATCTATTTACGAACCCTAGTTTCTAGACACATTGCACGGATTTCGTCCGAGTCGAAGCTGCCACTCAGCCTCGAGACAGATCAAAACAGAGTGGACTGGAACCTCTTGGTTTTTGGAATTCGACATTAGGAAGTGTTTTGGCACCATCGACCGACATTGACTCATTTCAATCTTGAGAGGGGAGATCAACGATCCCAATTTCTTTGGCCTTACTCAAAAACCGTTTTCTGCCAGACTTTACGGGGACGAGAAAGATGGCCCTTCCTCCAGGGTCCCACTGGGCAGTGTACTATCACCCCTACTATGCGATATTTACTCACATAAGCCCGATCGGGAGATGGAAAGGATCCGGCAGGAACACGAAACTCCGGAGGCTCAGGAAGGAAGATCGGTTTTCTTTGGGAGGACGAGTCGGGAGAACTAAAGAAAGTCTGCTGAGAAAGAAGCAGGCTTCGACTATCCGGAGGGCAACAAAGTAAAACGCCTCCGACGTAAAGCGGGTTCTCCCCGGACCCCCATCAGGAGGCCCAAGAGATTCGGGAATCTCTCCCAGACCGTAGGGGGAATTGCTTCGCACTTTCCTGGCTTCGCCCCTTCCAGCTTCCCCTTCCTCCCTGACTTGGGAGGGGAGCGGGTCCTTACCCCCGCAGTTGAGCTGCTTCGCACCGCAGAGGATACTCTGCTTCGCACCTTTTTTCCTTTTCTGTTCCCCCTTCCAACGCCGCTAGGAGGCGTTTTCTGCCCCCCTTCGGGCCTCCCCGCCGCAGAGCCAAAGGTTAGCCTTCGCGCCTTCATTCGTAAAGCCTACGGGTTCCCCTTTCAACGAACAAAGGCCAGAGATAGAGAACTCTACGCATTCTCCGTGAGAAACCACCGTGGCCTGATGACGCTGGACGGGGAGGCGAGACTAGCTCTCAAGTTGGGACTACGACGCCTGGCTCGCGAGCGCGAGCAGGAGCTATCCTCCATGGACTCCGATGACCTAGACTTCATTAGGATCCGTTATGTTTGACATGCCGACGACTTCTGACTGGGAATCGTTGGTCTCGTAGAGTTGAGAATGAAAATATAGGAACGTATTACTCACTCCCCATAATCTGACCTGAACCCTGAAACTTCAAAATTCGCAGAAATAGCTGCAGGGACGATGGAATTCCCCGGTACGATCATTCGGAGAGTCCCGGCTTCGAATACTCTTTCGCGAGGGTTGGAGAAGCGTCGGAGAGTCAAGCACCGTATCCATCTCACAGCTCCCTACTAACGCTCCGCTATCTATTCCAAGTCAGAAGACCCAGGGAAGAGTATCCTGGTCTGGTAGCCTACGAAGAAGAGAAGAGAAACGGGAAGTTTACGGGACGCGGGGCTTTAACTAGCGGAGACTCCGAAAACGGCGGGGCTCAGTACCCAAGGGAGCGTCTTATGAGAGACCGCCAGGGACACCCGGTAAAGATCAAGAGAGATCTCGCATAGCCCAGGTCGGAGCGACATGCCATCAGATGTTCAATAGGCAGTCTCATGATTGGACGAATCGTTGAGCGTCCGGATGTCTTCGTTGGAGACTTTCAGAGCGCTAGGAGGGCAGAAAGGCTAAAAAAGACGGGGGCGCTGGAAACAGGCAGGATCTCTCAGCAAGTTACTCATACAGATCTGGGCGCTCATGAGGAGAATATTCTAGAGACCTCGGGATTGAGATATCCTCAGCTAGAGGAGGGCCCGTCCAATCTACGTGGCCCGCTTGACGGACGTCAGCGACGAAGACATCGTCAATTGGTTCGCGAGCGTCGCGAGAGGTTCTTTGTCCCGCTATAGGTGTCGTGATAACCTTCACTAAGTCCGAGCGATTGTCGACTACCAGATTCGCTGGTCCGCTATATTTACCCTCGCCTACAAATACAAATCCTCAGCGTGAGAAAGAATCCCAAAGTACTCCAAAGACTTGCATATAGTCAATGGAAAGGGCGAGACCCTTGCCAGGTTTCCCAACAGCATAGAGCCTAGGAAGCTTAGACCAGAGTTCCTGACAGGAAAGGGTCTAAACAAGGGGGACGCATACGATACCTTAGATCAGGTGTACATATAGATTCCGAAAACGTGACCACCAATCTAAGCTATTACGCGGTAAGGAGGGTTTGAGGAGGACCTGGTGCAGATCGCCATAGACGCAAGTTTACTTGGCTTGATCTTTCGGGAATAAAGTGGTGAGCGGCTTCATTCAAGAAAGTCAATCTCGTCCCGGGACGGAGCCGTATGACGCGAGAGTGTCACGTACGGTTCTTTGAGAAGGGTGTGGATACACCTATCGGGCTAAGGGCCACAGAGCCGCGCCCTCACTCTCCTAGTCTGTGTACACCACCTCTCCTGGGAGGTTGGCTACCCATTTTAGATCTTCCCGGGTTCCAGGGAATCCCAGGCTCAATCTGGTTTGGTATAAAGGTCATTTTCTTTCCGTTTGTATATATATGGGTTTGCGCAGCATTTCTATGACATCGTTATGATTAACCAACGAGACCTGGACGGAAAGTCTTCCCGCCTTTATCATTAGCTCGGGTAGTTTTCGTATTCGGCGCTCCAGTAGCCTTTGACTGGCTACCCCAGAGAATGGAATTGAGATACCATTCTGTTAAACATCAGAATGGGGTTCTGGTCGCCCCCCGAGGAAAGAAAACAAAGAACCTTGCAGTTTATTGTTTAACCGGGACTCGTTCGGACCGCGTGTAAGAGTCGGGTCTTCCCCGGCCTTCGCCTTCTTCCCCGCATTCATTCTCGGCCTGAGCTACGCGCTTTTTGGATATGGGAATAGCGTAGGCATAGTAGCTTGCCGGATAGAGAAAGCCTTTTACCTTTCTTAGTAATTAGCTGAGGGAGGAAAAAAGCGGCTATCCTCGCGTCTTCCTCCTAGAGAATGTAACGTTACTTAATAACCATACCATTCTCTCGTAAGCCTAATTGGTGCGTTGGGGTGAATGACCAATAGAGTACTTTTGATCTATTTTTAGATAAAGGAGCGGCTTAGCAGCTAAACTGCTCCGCTTAGCAGCTAAACTGCGGAGCTTAGGCTAAGCTAAACTGCTCCGCTTAGGCTAAGCTAAACTGCGGAGCTTAGGCTAAGCTAAACTGCTCCGCTTAGGCTAAGCTAAACTGCTCCGCGGAGCTAAGCTAAACTGCTCCCGCGGAGGCTAAGCTAAACTGCTCCCGCGGCTTAGCAGCTAAACTGCTCCGCTTAGGCGTTGCTAAACTGCGGAGCGGAGCTAAGCTAAACTGCTCCGCGAAGCGTTTACGTTAGTCAACGTGCTCCGCGTTTACGTGTTGTTTTCGTTTAAGCTAATACGTTAGTCAACGTAGAAGCGTTTACGCTTTAGCCTTTAGGTAAACGCTTAATCGTTTACTTAACGTAGAAGCTGCTATAGTGTTGTAAACGTAGATAGAGCTAATACGTTCAGTAAACGTTTACGCTAATACGTTTACTTAATGGTATTAGCTTAAACGTGCTAATACCGGGTGAACGATTAAGCGTATACGTTTACAACTCAGTTTTCTTTAGCTCCTATTGGTGCTATGCTAATACCGGTTAGGGAATCGGCTAAAGTCGGTAACGGAGCGATTAAGCTTGCATAGCACCTAAAGTAAACGTTTTCGGTTAGAAAACTAAAGTAAACGTAGATAGAAAACCTATACCTAACAGTAAACGCTTCTACGTTAGGTATAGGTTAGTTTACGTTTACCTAACAGTAAACGCTTAATCGTGTTGTTTTCGTTTTCGTTTAAGCTAATACCGGTAACCGGTTTTCGGGTTAGTTGACCGGTTAGGTATTAGCTTAAACTACGAACGTTTACGTTTACCGTTCCCTTCGGGCCTAATCGATTAAGCGTTTACGTTTACAACACGTAAACTTTAGCTCCTATTGGACCTATTGGATTAAGCTAATACCTATACCGTTACGGTTTTCTAAGCGCTAACCCGATTAGGAGCGATAGTTTACCGTTTAGGTATTAGGTTTCGGAACCTTTTAGGTAATAGCAAAGCGCAAACCTAATACCTAACGGTATTAGCTTAAGCAAGACCTTAATGGTCTTCCCTCCGGGCCCTTTAAGTTAAGCGTTTTCTTAACGCGCAAAACCAATAGGTGGGAAACCGGTCCTTTAGGCTACAGCGTTTCCCGTTACGGCATTTTCTTTAGAAACCGAAACCGTTTCCGTTTCCCAATAGGTTTTCTTTAGCACCAATAGGAAACTAAAGCACCAATAGGACACTAAAGCTTAGGAAAAGCCCCTTAAAGTTAAGGTGCTATGCCAGCGATGTTGGTCTTGTTTTGTTTTCTTAACGCGCAAAACCAATAGGTGCGTAGCGTTTCTTAGGGAAACGGCTAAAGAAAACAAAACCTAAACGGGCTAATACCTATTGGGGCGAAGCTACACCATGTAGTCAAGAAGCAAAACCATTCAGTCAAGAAGCTTGACCATGAAGGCTTAAGCAAAACCATGTAGTAAAGAAGGACCATGTTGGTCTTGTCTTGTCTTGTCTTGTCTTGCTACAGCTCGCTTAACTTTTAGGCTACAGCGTTTTCTTTACTTTCTCTTCGCTTAAGCCTAATCGGGCCTTATGGAGCGATAGTTTACCGATAGGTAAACGATAGAAAACTAACAGTGAACGTAAACGTAGATAGAAAACCTATACCTAACAGTAAACGCTTCTACGTTAGGTATAGGTATTAGCTTAATCGTTTACTATTAGCTTAATCGTTTACTATTAGCTTAATCCTTTAGGACCCGAAGGGTTAAGCTAATACCTATACCGTAACGGTATTAGCTACACCTAAAGTAAAGGAGCTAAAGAGCCATTCAGTCAAGAAGGGAAGCTATTACCAGTTTTCTTGAGAAGCGATTCAGTCAAGAAGCTACACCATTCTGGTCTTGTCTTGTCTTGCTTAAGCTAATACCGGTTAGGCGCTAAAGAAGACCAACATGGTCTTGTTTTACGCGCTTAGTTTTCGCTTAATCCTACCGGACCTTTAGGCGCCGTTTCCCACCTTATGGTAGGGAAAGCTTTTAGTTTTCGCTTAAGCAAGACCATAATGGTCTTCCCTCCGGGCCTTTAGGTGTATTAAGCTAATACGCTTAAGCATTCGCTGTAGCCTACATGGTGTAGCTGTAGCCTTCATGGTATTATTAAGCAAGACCAACATGGTGTAGCTAATACCTATAAGGCTAAAGCGTAATCGCGCCTTCTTGACTGAATGGTAATAGCTTAAGCCGTTAAGGCGCTAAAGTGTCCGTTTCCCTTAAGGTTTTCTTTAGCACCTTAACGGGTTTGGGCGATAGAAAACGCATAGCGCCTTTATTTTCTTTAGTCTTCGCTACAGCGTTTTCTTTAGCTTTTCTTTAGCCGAAACCGTTTACTTAAGGTAACTTTAGCACCTTTATTTAGGAAAAGCCCCTAAAAGGCCCACCCGGAGGTGCTATGCAAGCCATGTTGGTCTTGCTTAAGCGGTTTAGCTTAACCTAAAAGTAAGCTAATACCATTCCCTTTACGGTCAACTCCCGATTCCCTTTACGGTAAACGCTTACCCGTTAGGTTTTGTAAACGAGCTAAAGAAAACGTTTACAACTCAACTTTAGCTCCATAAGTCAACGTATTAGCATAGCTCCTATTGGCGCTATGCTAATACCTAACGCGCTATGCGTAAACGTAAACGCTTGAACCTAAAAGGCTTTTTAGGAAGAGGAAGGGCAATGATAACGAATCTGACAGTAGGAGATGAATAAATGAGATGATATCAGATGAGAGAGCTTTCTCTCTCTCGCCTAAAACAGTTGTTTTCTCGTTGAAATAACTACTGTAAAAGCCACTTCGCCGCGTAAACGTTTACCTAATCGTAGAAGCTAATACCTATTGGCTACAGCTAATACCTATTGGGCCGAAGGCTTAAGCAAGACCATGTTGGTCTTCTTTAGCGCAAGACCAACATGGTGTAGCTTCTTTACTACATGGTCTTGTTTTACGCGGTTTTGCTAATACCTATTGGCTACAGCTAATACCTATTGGGCCGAAGGCTTAAGCAAGACCATGTTGGTCTTCTTTAGCGCAAGACAAGACCTTAATGGTCAAGCTTCTTTACTACATGGTGTAGCTTCTTTACTACATGGTCTTGTTTTACGCTAAAGTTTTGCTAATACCTAACGTAGAAGCTAATACCGATAGGAGCGAGAGTAGACTGAGTTGTAAACGTCAACGGTAAACGGTTTTGCGTTTAAGCTAATACGTTTACAACACTATAGCAGCGAAACCCGTAAAGGTCCGGTAGGATTAAGCTAATACCGTTTACGTTTACTTAAGGTAAACTCTCCTTTACGGTAAACGCAAAACCGAAAACGTTTACTGTTAGGCGAGTTTCCCGGGTGCTAAAGAAAACCTATTGGGCCGGAGGGAAGACCATTAAGGTCTTGCTTAAGCTAATACCAAAACCTAAACGCGAAAACTTTCGCTTAAGTAATGGTGTAGCTGTAGCAAGACCAACATGGTTAAGCTTTAGCCTTTAAGGTGTAGCGTTTACCGTTACGGTATAGGTATTAGCTACACCTTAAAGGCGCTAAAGAGACCATGTAGGGCTACAGCTACACCAACATGGTCCCGGAGGGAAGACCATGTAGGGAATGCTTAAGCGTTTACCTATACCGTTACGGGTAAGCTAATACCAGGCTACAGCGAAAACGCTACACCTAACCCGACGAAGGCTTAAGCGAGCGATTAAGTCAAGAAGCTTGACCATGAAGGCTACAGCTACACCATGTAGGTCTTGTCTTGTCTTGTTTTGTCAACTTTAGCCCAAACCCTACCCGGGACACTTTAGCTTAAGGTTTTACGCTAAAGAAAACCTAAAAGGCCCACCCGGAGGGAAGACCATTAAGGTCTTGCTTAAGCTACACCAACATGGTCCCGGAGGGAAGACCATTACCCGATTTGACCTGAATGGTCTTGTCTTGGAATGCGCTAAAGAAAACTTTAGCGCCTTCGCTACAGTTTGAAATTTGATCATCCCGGGAAATTCAGTCCATTTTCATTGGCAGGTTCCCCCTGCCAAATGAATGAGTTCCGATTTGGACCTTTTCAGTACCTTCTTCAGTCCTTCGTAAGTTAGAAGCTAAAGTCGAAAACAACACGTAAACGCGGAGCACCTTGCAGTTCGCTCGCTGCTAACTTCAGTCCAAATGACCGAGCCGAAAACAACACGTATTAGCTTCGATTCACCCAAGTTTCGCTTAGCTCCTAACTTGTTTCGCTTAGCTCCTAACTTGTTTCGCTGCAACGCTTCGACGCTTGTTGAGCTGCGGGTTCGTTCCTCGGCGGTATTAGCTTCGATTCACCCGCAGAAAGGCTTAGCTTCTAACAAGTTTCGCTTAGCTCCGATTCACCCGCAGTTAAGCTTAGCTTCGCCCCATAAGTCCTTCGTAAGGTGTGGGCAGTTCCCCTCCGTAATCTCTCCACCCGCCGCCAGCAGCCAACGATGTTGAATCGCTGTTCCCCTGGCTGGGCTTTCTTTCTCCTCAACATAGCGTATACGGTTTCATCTGAAGACGAATACGGTCCGAACAACGGCAAAGGCGAATCAACCCCGGAAAGCTCTTTTCCGTACGGGTTAAAGCTCTCTATCTCTATCTAACTTTTTCTTAAAGCTCTTAAGCTCTTAATTGAGAGAAAGAAACTTTTCACTCTTAACGACGCCTAAGCCTCATTTGTTTAGTTCGTGCTTAAGCTCTTCTAGGAGTCTTGAGCGAAGTTCACTAGCTAGCTAGCTCTTCTAGGAGTATTGAGCGAAGTTCACGTTCTTTCTTGAGCTCTTCTTTGAGAGACTTGCTTGCTTGCTTGCTCCGTTCGGCCTAACTCATATGGGGACTACGGGACGGTAAACTCTTCGCTTCGCGCTTTCCGTTTACAACTCAGTCTACTTTAGCTCCATATGGGAAACTTTCGCGTAAAACAAGACAAGACAAGACCAAGGCTTCGCCCCTTACCAACATGGTCAAATCGGGCCTTTTAGGTGTAGCGTTTACCGTAAAGGCTAAAGCTAATACCTATTGGTTTTACGCGGTTTAGCTTAAGCATTCCCAACATGGTCTTCCCTCCGCTTTATGGTCTTCGCTTAAGCCCTACATGGTCTCTTTAGCGCAAGACAAGACCATGTTGGTCTTCCCTTCTACATGGTCCTCCCTTTTAGGTTTTCTTTAGCGTAAAACACGGTATTAGCTTAAGCCTTCATCGCTCTTACGCGCTTTCCCTTAACGAGCGTTTACGAAAACCTAAAGTAAACGGGCTAAAGAAAACAAGACAAGACCAACACTTCTCAAGAAAACTTCATGAATGGTAATAGCTTGCATAGCACCTCCGCTTTATGGTCTTCTTTAGCGCATTCCCAACATGGTCTTCGCTGTAGATTCGCCTTCACCTTTAGGTGTAGCTTCGCCCCAACATGGTCTTCCCTCCGGCCTTTTAGGTGTAGCGTTTACCGTAAAGGCGCTTAGTCTTCGCTGTTCCAAGACCAACATGGCTTGCATAGCACCTCCGGGCCAACATGGTCTTCCCTTCACCTTAATGGTTTTGGTTTTCTTTAGCGCATTCCCTCCGTTATCCCTTACGGGAATCGAACCCGTTTCTTCGACATGAAAAGACGATGTCCTAACCACTAGACGAAAGGGACTTGGCAGGATTGTGCTTGACTTGGCTTTCTCCTTCCATAACCGAAACCTAGTGTTGAACCAACTCTACACCCAGCCAGATCTTATGGCAGTTGAAGCACTACGGTCTGTAGTACCTCCTCTGCTGTTCCCCGGTTCCCCCTTCCCATTTCCTATATGAGAGACATAGCCCTTACAAGAAAACTCCATATACGAGCCGGAAAGGCCTAGATGACTCTGAAGGCCATGTCTTCAGAGAACGGGAATGCGCTTGTTCGATCCGTGGACAGAGTTATTTATGCCACGCCACGCGCAGAGAAAGATCGTGGACAAAGGACGAAATGCCCAGGCAATAATCGAGGTGACAGGATTCGAACCTATGGCCCTCTGTACCCAAAACAGATGCGCTACCAGACTGCGCTACACCTCGTGGGCGGGCCCCAGTAATGGTTTACGGGTCGGCGTAAGCGTAAGCGATCGATTAGCGCCTGGCTACCTGATCTCTCATCACTCAATCTCAGGGCCGCCTAACTAGAAAGAAAGTCTTATGTCCAGGCAAGTCGGGATTACCAATTACTCAATTCTGCGATGTGGGGTTAGGTGTGTGCCGCTAAAGTTAGTGTCTAACAGCTCTCTATCACCACTAACCCGTTATACCTTTTGGTTGGAGTTCTATTTTCATGTGCTAATCTGTATAGAATGGAGACGATCGGACTTGAACCGATAACTTCATGCTTGCAAAACATGCGTTCTACCGATTGAACTACGCCCCCGTCCTCGTTTCATGTGCAACACGTATCGTATCATATGGGCAAACAAAAAAAAACAAGGCTAGCTAATACGTTCAGTAAACGTTTAAGCTAATACTAACAGTATTAGGCGTATTAGCTAATACTAACAGTAAACGTAAAAGCGAAAACGTTTACGTTTACTTAAGGCGCGTAGCGAACGCTACGCGCCTTTAGGTGCTAAAGTTTACCGTATAGGTGCTAAAGAAAATGCCGTGTATTAGCTACGCTCCATAAGGCGCTAAAGTTTGTTAGGGAAACGGAAACGGTTTGTTTGTGCTAAAGTTTCCCGTTACGGTATTAGAGCTATGCTAATACCTTTACGGGAAACGTAAACTATCGCTCCTTTACGGTATTAGCTGCTATAGTGTTGTAAACGTCGTTTACTAACGTTTTCGTTTAAGCTAATACGTGTTGTTTTCGGGCTAATACGCTAGTCAATCAACTATTAAGCTAATACGTTAAGTAAACGTTTACAACACAGTAAACGCATACGTTTAAGCGTTTACGTTAGTCAACGTAGAAGCGAAACAAACAGGTATTATGAAAAACAAGATAGACTACCGGAAAAGGTGAAGAGATACGAGAGCAAACAACCCTAACGGAAAAGAGCCGCGTTGGTTGACCGTTGATTCGCCTTTGCCAGCCTTTCCAACCCGAGCTAATCGCTTGCCAGTTTAGCTTAGCAAAACCTTTAGCGCATTCCCTAACTAACCGGTCAACTTTAGCGCATTCCAAGACAAGACCTTAATGGTCAAATCGGGTAATGGTCTTCCCTCCTTGAAGGGTATTAGCTAAGCGCAAAACCTAATAGGGTATTAGCTAAGCGCTTAGTTTACCTTATGGAGCTAAAGAACGGGAAACATTTTCTTTAGCGCCTTTCTTAGGCTTAAGCTAATACCGGGAATGCGCCGTTCGCTTCGCCCCGGGCTACAGCGTTTTCTTTAGCGTAAAACCTAACCTAAAGAAAACCGGGGTTTGGGGCTAAAGAAAACAAAACCTAAACGTAGAAGCTAATACCTATTGGGGCGAAGCAAAACCATTCAGTCAAGAAGCTACACCATTCAGTCAAGAAGCAAAACCATTCAGTCAAGAAGCAAAACCATTCAGTCAAGAAGGACCATGTAGAAGGTGCTATGCAAGCCATGTTGGTCTTGTCTTGTCTTGTCTTGTCTTGTCTTGCTACAGCTCGCTTAACTTTTAGGCTACAGCGTTTTCTTTAGCGCATTCCCTTTCTTAGGCAAGTTTCCTATTGGTTTTGCGCTAAAGAAAACAAAACAAGACCATGTAGTAAAGAAGGGAAGCCAATAGGTAAACGCTGTTCCAAGACCAACATGGTCTCTTTAGCTTCACCAACATGGCTCTTTAGCTCAAGACCAACATGGTGTAGCTGTAGCTGTAGCCTACATGGTGTAGCTGTAGCATTCCCTACATGGTGTAGCTGTAGCAAAACCAACATGGTGTAGCTGTAGCAAGACAAGACCATGTTGGTCAAGCTTCTTTACTACATGGTTTTGCTGTAGCCTTTACTTCATGGTAATATTAAGCAAAACCAACATGGTAATATTAAGCAAAACCTTAACGGGCTAAAGTTGACCGCTTCGCCCCTGTAGGTATTAGCTACACCTAAAGGCGAGGGAAGACCATTACCCGGACATTCTGGTCTTGTCTTGCTACAGCGTAAACGCTACAGCGTTTTCTTTAGCCCGATAGGTATAGGTTTCTTTAGCGCAGGAGCTAAAGAAAACCAAAACCGTTACGGGCGTTTCCCGGTTAGGCTACAGCGTTTTCTTTAGCCCGTTAAGGCGCTATGCGAGGTATTAGCTCCAAGTTTAGCTTAGCTTCTAACTTGGTGGACAACCTGCAGGTTACCGGGCGCTGATTCAATGTTGGGTAAGGCGCCAAAAGCGTAAGAAAGAAATTTGATCATCCCAAAACGGCGGTTTTCTTCTTCCGTGAACCATTTTTGAAGGAATGGGGTTTCTTCAATAATGGAGATGCCATAAAGTGCGGATCAATATCCATAATACAAAGATCAAAATAATGATTAAGAAGACCGGAATATCGTGATGCGGGTCAATTATTCCTTACATCATAGATATGGCTGCGTCCTAAAATCCCAATTACCAAGGTTCCGCGGCGTCACGAGGAGCAATTAGAACAAATAGCTACCAAAAAGGGGTTCTCGAAATCACCGGGAAGATCATCTTTTCCATACAGATTGAGACCTTTGGAAAGGCCGAATGGCTACGCTTTTCATATTCATGGATTATTCAATCCCGGAAAAAAGCAAAAATCCCACGTACAAATTACTCGCTACGCGCCTTTAGATCAACAAAAGGCGCGTAGCGAGCGATCATGCCATAAACGCTGCGCGTTCAACTTGCATAGCACCTTATGTCGCTTTTACGTTTACCAACACGTTTAAGCTAATACCTAACCGGTCAACTAACTACGTTTAAGCCGCTTGCATAGCACCTTAAGTAAACGATTAAGCTAATACCGGTAAACGGGGTAGTTTACCGTTTACTTATGGAGCTATGCTAATACCGTTAAGGTATTAGAGCTAAAGTTTCCCTAAAGGCTACAGCGTATTAGCTTAATCGTTAAGGTAAACGTAAACGCTTTTACGAAAACTAACGTAGAGCTAATACCTATACCTTTACGGGCTAAAGAAGACCATGTTGGCCCGGAGGTGCGTAGCAAGCCATTAAGGTCTTGCTACAGCGTTTCGCTTAAACGTTACTTATGGCGCTTAGCTTCGCCCCTTTAAAAAGGTTTTGCGCGAAAAGAAAACTTTAGCGCATTCCCTACATGGTGTAGCTTTAGCCAATAGGTATTAGCTACACCATGTAGGCTACAGCGAAACTTTAGCGTAAACAAGACCTAACCGGTCGCTTAAGCATTCCCTACATGGTCTCCC
>MU264338.1:5000-7500 GCA_020310875.1 Ceratopteris richardii
TGAATAATCATTTTACAAGGATTCTTGCATCAATATCTTTTCTTTATGGAAAAGTTCCAATGCAAAATCATGTTATTCAAAGGATGAATGTGCATGCAAGCAAATATTTGTCGTTTTTGCACTTGAGCAAAGGAAGGTTTTGCGAGAAGGAAAAGAAGTGAGAGGATGTAAACCTTCAAGAACACTTTATGGCTACCCTAAATGTGGAAAGTTTCTATGCATAGAGTCAAGCTTCTATAAATATCATGTCATGATGAAAGTAAAAGATAATAGTGTGGTATCATATACAGCCTACATCGGTTTGAAATGATGCTATTTTTATGGATTGTCTTGCATCATGAGTGTGAATCTTTCATTTTGTAGTGATGTTTTGTGTTTCGAAGAAAGTAAATAATGCACTTTGGAGAGGAATATATGTTACTCTTATAATTTTTTCATGACTATATGAGTAATACAATTTTCTACATATTGTTGGATGGCAGTACCTGTATACATTAAAGTGATTCATATCGTGGAAAAATGATTTTTAGCTTGCTAGAGACTTGCATTGAGGTGATTTTATGATTATCAAGGATTTACAAGAAAATAGAATCTTCATGATTAAAAATCTTTTTATGAAGTTACATGGATTTTTAGGAAAGCAGGAGTGATGATTTGTACCAAGTTCCAGTCTTGATGTGCTTTCTCTTTGTTTTTTTAATATTATTGGTTTTTCTTGGAATGTTTAATTATCGTATAAGATGGTGTATGAAGGATTATTCTAAGCTGTGTTTGAATATGAAGTTTAAAGTTCTCAATTATATGCAAAGAAGAACACTACAATTTTCTATTTGGTAGAATACTAGTCTTAAATGGTTTCTTCTATGTTGGGCAAATCGAAGTATGTCCTGTTTGCCAGTCATACCTGCCTTGCTTTCAACCGTTTCTTCACTCTCTTCCCCCTTCTCTCTTTTTTGATCACCTGTGAAGTAGCCCCTAGCTGTTTTTCGCTTGAAGTTGAATTGGCTAAGGGAAAGTGAATGAGAGTTGGAGAGTTCTTATGGCTGAAGTACAAGTAGCCAGAGGGTTCGGTGCCAAGTCCCATGTAGTCCTTGTCCAAAGTTGAGTGCGAAGTGGTTTTCAACAGCTGGCACATTATAGTTGTATGGGCCTTAATTGGGGTTGAAAATAGGAGGGAAATGGGTGGAAATGGTTAAGAAAGGGAAAATGTATGACTTAAGCACAGATATGAATCAGATTTTTTGAGAATGTGCTGCATCGAGCTTCATAAATCCTGCATGAAAAGTTGTCTGCTGGAGCATACAGTAAAGAAACAAAGCGGCATCCCTTTTTTACTTCTAGCAAGTAGAAGGGTTTCTATCTTACTCGTAAAAGTTGTCTGTTGGGTTAGGGGTAGGGTGCCTGTGCTAAAGGGTTGGTATGGAAATAGGGATTTTGGGCACATTATGATTGGACTTTTGATTCACTTTTCTGTGTATAAGACCCTCCAGGTGAGATAATGAGAAACTGCTGCACTGCGGGTCATACATTCTAAATGCAAACTTCAAAGTTGTTTGCAGAAATGTAGAGTATAAAGATGAAGTTACATCCATATTCTATCGACATCAAGGAGAAGGGTTTCTCTTTTGTCCTGGATGAGATGGCTAGATGTTGTGGCCTGGGCCTGGAGGCTGGTAGCAATGAAGGGTAGCAACTTGCTACCAATTGAACATTATCTTCCTAAGTAAAAGGCTGTTTGAAGATTATTGCTCAGGTGACAGGAGCCTACCTCAATCGATAGAGCAGCACATCTGAGTTCTTGCAAGGCCCTTCTTATCACTGATTTTGAGTGAGTACCATGGCTTGTGGGAAGTGGCACCTCTGCCATCTGCAGTGTAAGAGTCAAGAGTGGTTATATTGTTACAATCTCACATAAATTTTCAGCATTTGAAGTGTCATTATACATGTTGGCAAATAATGAAGCAGCCCAGCTGCATGTTGATTTATGTTCTTTAATGTCCTTTTTGTAGTACTTGGAGGGAGTCAATATGTGACAGTTGCAATTGAGTTTCTTCTGGAACTTGACAGCTGTTACATATCTTAAATGGAATTTTAAAGTGGTGCTGTTGTGTTTTGTTGAGCTCTTGCATTGTACAGGTAATCCATCTGTTTATGTCGGTTTTGTTTGGCATAGCAGTGGATGTGCATTGTGCATAGTTGAAAATTTAAATCATAAGGCTGCTTGTTGTCTTGTCTTGAAGAAAATTGTCAAGGTGGAATTTTACATGTTTCTCTTAAATTATATTGGAGTGTGCTATATCAAGTAGTTAAAACCTGGAATGTATAGACTGTTTGGCTGCGTAAGTAAATATGATTATTTGCAGAAACCTTGCCAGAAGGAACATACAGTTGGAAGGCAAAGGCATACGGGGGGATCATTTTATGTCACTTATTAAGGAGCTTGATCTTCTGGTTACACAGAAAGTTGAACTTCATTGATCCACTAAGATCCCCTTTGAAC
>MU264338.1:20000-28517 GCA_020310875.1 Ceratopteris richardii
GTAGAGACCGAAGAGAGTGGGTGAGAGAGGGCAACCTTGTTTCACACCAATGGTGCTAACAAGGCTGTCTGATAGGCTGCCGGGGGAGCGTACCCTGCCTGTGACTCGTGCATACAAAGCATTGATGGCCCATAGCATGTCTCTCTGTCGAAGGCTTTGCGTAAATCCACAAAGCAATAGTATAGTCTCTGCTTCCTCACCTTTGCGCTCTCAATCAAGCAACGAAGCATGAAGATGTGGTCGATGGTGGAGAAAGTGCGGCAGAAGCGTGCTTGGCCGGGTGGTTTGATCCAAGCTGCCTCATCATGTGTACTGAGCTCTGCCTCTAGTACTGCCCCATAGATCTTGGCAAGGATATGGCCTATCATAATAGTCCTGTAGTTCCCTGGGTCCATCATATCGCCGGACTTATGGATAGGCATAATGCTATGCATAGTCCACGAGTCAGGTAATCCCTCAACCAAAGCACGGTTGAAGAGATGGGCGATCACGTGGGAAACTACATCTCCTGCGTATATAAAGTGCTCGCCTTGTAGCCCCGTGTGGTCTGCTGAATGGCCATGCTGTAGCCTATGGATGGCCTGTCGCACCATGCCTGCCGTGAATAGGGTGGATATCACAGGACGTGGGGTAGGGATCGGCAATGGTGGCTGTCCTGGGACGTCATATAACCTCTGGGCGTAGGTGTGCCAAGTCTGAGGATCTGCTATGGGTGTAAGGGGGGGGGAGAGAGAGGGAGGGGGAGAGAGAGAGAGAGAGAGAGAGAGAGAGAGAGAGGAGAGAGAGAGAGAGAGAGAGAGAGAGAGAGAGAGAGAGAGAGAGAGAGAGAGAGAGAGAGAGAGAGAGAGAGAGAGAGAGAGAGAGAGAGAGAGAGAGAGAGAGAGAGAGAGAGAGAGAGAGATTAACGTCTATCAAAAGACCAAACTTGGCCTATGAGACAAAACCATGTACAACTGTGGTCATCTCTGTGTATCGATGAAAAGAAAAGTACTCACTACAGAAAAGAACAATGTAGGCTGAAAACAACAAGATGATGGTGTACCTAGCAACGATGGAGTAGTGGAGATAAAGTAGTGGTGCGTGGGGGGAGCATGGCTCCGACTCTGTAGATAATGGCCACCTAATACATGGGGACATATGTGGAAGTGAATATGTATCCCCTAACTGGTACGGATGGGTGGAGGAGGGTGGAGTATATGTTACATCAGTGGTGGACTCAACATCTCCTGCAAGAGGGAGACCCAATTGGTGGTGGTGCATCGATGCTCCATCATGTGGTTGTGGGCTATCCTTATGCGAGAGATGTCCTCATGATGCAGGCTTAGTTGTCTGTACCGAGTGGTATGTGATCTGCGTCTCACTCTCTGTGCCGCAACCTGCTCGAATGTGAGCCTTATGCCTCTCGAAGGCTTGTCTATTTGATGTGGCTCAAGTCGTCGAAAGAATTGAGTCATAGTCTCTTGGGTACCCGCCTGTGTGACATGTGCATTGTAACATCTGTTCTCATCTCTCATATGTTGCCGTGATGTAGCGACCCACCCTCCACTCGTCTCCTATGGTCATGCACAACTGGAGTGACTCCTCAATTTGGAATTGTGCTCGTAGGTCTAAGTACGTCGGGCATCTCGTAATCAAGTGCTCCTCACTCTCTTATCTCTGTATGGCAAACTGGGCACCACCTCTTCTATCAGGGGACTCCTCTGGACAGACCTCTCTCGATCTCGAGCTGATGTGATGAAACTGGAAGCTTCCCAATGACGACACGGAGGTAGTGTGGTAGGTATGTCTCCATGTGACGTGGGATCTCAATGAAGCCCTTATCTGATATCTCTAGCAAATGCTCACGATAATAGAGCATTTTCGATGACAATGGATCTCTCATAGGCCAAGTTTGGCTTATGACTTTCTACACAGGGTTACTACACTTGTACATGATTTTTGTCTCATAGGCCAAGTTTGGCCTCCAGAAGACGTTAATATGACTTTCTTTCTTTCTTTCTTTCTCAGGCTGACCCATGTCCTTTCTATGTATGTATGCCATATCTCCTCACGAATGATCCTATTCCTCTCTTGGTGGGAGAGGGAGTAGGTGGGGGCGTGGTTGTCATAATGTACTGGTGGTAGTCTCTCTATGTCAAGTCCATGGTGGTCCAACCAATCTCGTGTCTATGCGTACCATGAGGAGGTATCCCCCTCTAACGCCATGTCTCGTGATGCTTGGAAAGCTCTATAAGTGATGCCCTCTCTATCCATGCCCCGGATCCTGTGGTGCAGCAAGCTTTGCCCTTACGATATCATGGGGTACCGACGGTTTGCTACGGATGGATCGGTCTGACAATCATGAGAACTTGTGGTCTCTCCATCGCTGTCCATGCTGATGCTGATAACTCTGGCCCCCATATGGCTGCTCCATACATAAGTGTTGGGGTGACCAAAGTGTCGAAGAGCCACCCCTTCGTGCGGGGCTCCTGAAAGTAGGCCTGGTGGCACTGTCTCTCCATCAAAGCTAATGTTGCATACCCTCGTGTGATGCGATCTTGAGCCTCCTGAGACATGGAGAAAGCCCCGGAGGTTGCTGTGAATGTCAGGCCTAGATATACATAATGACTACCTCGATGGATCCGCTTGCGGCTGCAAAAGAACGCTGCCTTCTCACATGCGCTGATGTATGAAAGATCAGAACCTTAGTTTCACCAAGATTCACTATTAGCCCTCTGTGTGTGTAGAAATCGTCTAGACCGTGTAAATGATGTTGTAGGCCCTCTGCAAACTCTGAAACCAAGACAATATCATCAGCATATAAAAGAATATGGACCATGGTCCTTCCTACCTCAATGCCATCCCCTTCGTGCTGCTGTATGAGGTCCACTATCTCATCAATGTACAGCCCAAAAAGTGTGGGCGAGAGAGGGCACCCTTGCTTCACGCGATGGTGCTAGCAAGTGAATCTGATAGGCCGCCCGGACATCTCACTCTACCTGATACTCCCTCATATAGGGTGTAGATCCCCCATATCATCTCCTCTGGAGCCCCAATGTTGAGTAGGAACTTGAAGAGAGTCTCCCTGGGGATTGTGTCGAAGGCTTTGCGAAAGTCCACAAAGTAGCAATATAATCTCCGTTTCCTCACTCGAGCCTGGTTGATTGATCATCTCAAAGCTATGGTAGAGTAATCTCGTCTGAAACGTGCCTGTCTTGGAGCTTTGATGCCCTTCCCCTCATCGAGGGTGCTCAATTGTGTCTCTAGTACTGTCCCATATAGTTTGGCTAGTGTGGGGCCAATCATGATCGTCCGGTATGTAGCTGGATCCATGACATCGCCTAACTTATGTATGGGCACTATGGTGTGCTAGGTTCATGAGTCAGGGAACCCCTCATCAACATATAAAAGAATGTGGACCATGGCCCCTCGTACCTCAATGCCATCGCCTCCGTGCTTCCGTATGATCCATTATCTCATCAATATATAACCCAAAAGGGTGGGCGAGAGAGGGCAGCCTTGTTTCACCCTGATGGTGCTAGCAAGTGAATCTGATAGGACACCTCAAGTGAATATGATAGGCCACCTAGACATCTCACTCTATTTGGTACTCTCTCATATAGGGCGTAGATCTCCCATACCATCTTTGGGGCCCCGATGTCGAGTAGGCATCTTAAGAGTCTCTCCTTGGGAACTGTGTCTAAGGCTTTGCTGAAGTCTATAAAGCAGCCGTATAATCTTTGCATCCTCACTGCAGCCGTATAATCTTTGCATCCTCACTCCAGCCTGGTCGATCAGGCATCTCAAAGTGAAGATGGGGTGTATGGTAGAGTAATCTTGTTTGAATCTTGCCTTCCTTGGAGCCGCCATATCTTTCCCCTAGGTGAGGGTGCTCAATTCTATCTCGAGAACTGCCCCATATAGCTTGGCCAATCATGATCATCCAGTATGTGTTTGGATTCATAACGCTGACTTATGTATGGGCACAATTTTATGCTCAATCCATGAGCCAGGGAAGCCCTCAACCAGTGCTCGATTGAAGAGGTGGGCGATGAACGGTGCTAAAATCATGTGCCCATAGATGAGATGCTCTTCGTGTTAACCGAAGTGGTTATGGGTTTTGCCATGCTGGAGGTGGGTGATCGTGCAACTCACCATCGCTGGTGTAAAGAAGTGAGAGGTGGTAGGGTGTGAGCTCTGTGGCCTGGGGATGGGTGGCTGGTCTGCTAACTAGTATAAGCTCTTCGCATATATGTGCCATGTGTCCGGCTCTCGAATGGGTGTCTGGGGTCTCCTCTCTTTGAAGTGTCTCCTTGCCGCTACAGTGTGTTGGCGCATGGGCAGGTGATAAATATCCCAATACTGTCTCTCCTCCCATTCCCGCCTCTTCTGACGTGTGATCTGCTGCATGTGGTGCTGTGCCTGTGTGTGTGTCATCTCCCTGGTGTGTTCTGCTGCTTGTAGCTGGTTTCGAAGCTCCCAACACTAATCATCATACCATCGGTTTGGAGGCATGGACCCCGTGCGTGGGGGGGGGGGGGGGTGTGTGTGTGTGTGTGTGTGTGTGTGGTGGGGTGATGTCGGTGATGTGTGAGGTGAGTGTGTCAAGAGGTGAGTGTGGGTCTCGTGAGAGTAGGCAGGTGTGTAAATGGTGTATGTAGACATGTGAGAACTCGTGGGTGAAGTGTATCGTGTTATGTGGCATAGTGGGTGGGAGGGGGTCTTGTGGAAGAGGAGATGAGAGTGTGAACGTGAGAAAAGTGTGATTGGCTTCGAGTGGACATCTACTAATATCAATTGAGGTGATGAACGATGCCCCAGAGATGGTATCTAAGATGTAGATTGATTGTACTATCGCCGCCTCCATCTGGATAGCAGGTCAATCTGCCTGAGCCCTGCCATTGGTGCATCCCGTTATAAATAACGAGATGATGTCGGCAGCCAAACTCAAGTAGGTGTTTGTCATAACCTCTGGTGTCATGGCCTCTGACTCCTTCTGCTAACACTTTGCTGGTCCCCATCTCCTTTGCTCCCCTTCTCCTAATGATCAGTGGCTGCTCCATGTCATATGACTCACATTGCAGTGATTGTGGGCATCCATTGAAGTCCCCCGTAAGGAAGACTAAACCCAGAGTACTATAGTGTAGTGTCTCCTCCGAGAGTGCGGTGTAGGGCGAGTCACTGTCTCCGAGCTGCTCCTCCCGATCATGTCGAGAGTATCGAGATCCTCGTGGTGGGAAGTAGCAAATGGATATATGGATCCATCTCTCAGTTGCTATCTCCATGCTTACCACATGTATCGTGCCTCCTCATCTCGGTTGGTGATGTGGACCTGACTGTGTTGCTCTTGTCTAAATATGATGGCGACACCCCCCGATCCTCGTGCTGTACTCTGTCGCGTCGTGGTCCTGAATGTGGATGCCCAATGGAAACTTGCTATATTGGGGAGCCCTCTCTCTGGGTTCTTGTGAGTCACACACGCAAAGAGAGAGAGAGAGAGAGAGAGAGAGAGAGAGAGAGAGAGAGAGAGAGAGAGAGAGAGAGAGAGAGAGAGAGAGAGAGAGAGAGAGAGAGAGAGAGAGAGAGAGAGAGAGAGAGAGAGAGAGAGAGAGAGAGAGAGAGAGAGAGAGAGAGAGAGAGAGAGAGAGAGAGAGAGAGAGAGAGAGAGAGAGAGAGAGAGACTTTTTAACGTCTATTAGATGCCAAAATCGGCCTATGAGACAAAACATATACATATCCTGCATAATCTCTCGTCCCTCGGGGTATGTGTCGCTCGCCCAACCTCAATCTCGAGCTGGTGTGATGATACTCTGAGCTGCCCAATGGCCACTCTCTCAGCTGGTGCCATGTATGTATCCATGTATCGTGGTCTCTGAATGAAACCATCCGCTGTCACAGTCAGGAAGTGCTCTCTGTAGTGTTGCCTCTTTGTGGGAAGAGGCTCCCGTGGTGCTATCCATGTCTCCCTGACGTGTATCTGTAGTAGGTCCTGACAGATGATCCTATTCCTCTCCGAACGAGAGAGGTTAATGTTGGGGGAAGAGAGGTCATACTGAAAATGGGGAAGATCGGTAATGCTCATGCCATGGTCTGCTAACCATCGGTAAGTCTGTGCATACCATACTCTCTCATGCCCTGTCTCTGCTAAAAGTCTGGAGCTCTCAAATGCAAGCCTGGTGAGTCGGCTGGTGGGGAGCTCTCTGACCCTCAGAATAAAGGTAACCAACTGGAAGAGGGCCTCCACTAGCATCGGTGGTGTGCCAAGCTCAGCTTGTATAATGTCATGTGGAACAGAGGGCTTGCTCCGCAGCAAGCGTGAGATCATGATGACCTGGGGCCTCTCAATCTGCGTCCACATCGCCTCTGTGATCCCAGGTGCCCAAACTGCTGCTGCATACGTCAATGCAGGTGTCACTAGAGTGTCAAAGAGCCACCCCTTAGTCCGGGGCTCCTGAAAATGTGTCTGAAAGCAAAGTCTCTCCAATCCTGCAAGTGCCGCATAGCCTGGCATCAATCTATCTCTCGCGGCCTGTGCCATGGAGAATACCCCTGTGCTGCCTGAGAAGGTGACACCTAGGTAGAGAGAGAGAGAGAGAGAGAGAGAGAGAGAGAGAGAGAGAGAGAGAGAGAGAGAGAGAGAGAGAGAGAGAGAGAGAGAGAGAGAGAGAGAGAGAGAGAGAGAGAGAGAGATGAAATGAAATGAAATGATATATTTACGTCTTCAGAAGGCCAAAATGACCTATGAGACCAAAAGTTACAAAACTGGTGAATCTGATACAAAATCTGAGTACCAAAGGAAGTGGTATTGAAAATGAAAGATGTAAAATAGCTGGGAAAAGGCTAACACCAAGACTAATAGAACAAAGGGCTGATACATAGGAGGGATGTGCTGATATGAGAGAGAGAGAGAGAGGGGGGGGTGAGGGAGGGAGGGAGGGAGGGAGGGGGTGAGGGAGGGAGGGAGGGGGGGGGGTTGGGACTTTTTGATGCCTTGCACATAACGCACATTATACAAAATCAGTTCATTGGCATCGCCCAAAGACAAGTGCATAGTGCCAATACGTTCAATGGAACATGCATGATTGTTCCCAAGGTAAACATGGCAATGATTTCTTGCATGAAAAGTAGGAAATCTCTTCTTGATAGGAGTCACATGAAATGCTGCACCTGAATCCACAATCCAAGTCTGTGAAAGTGCATCATTCACAATAACCTGGGCATCAACATGGTAGCAAGCTACGTCAACTTTGCCTTTGCTTTTGCTTCTGTTTGTTTGTGCATGTCCACTTTCTTTTGAGTTCTACCTCTAGCCATATTTGTTGAACCACTTCCTTTCTTTCCAATCTCCTCATTGGGAATAGAACCCCTCACACCATCAAATGTGAAGTTGGGGCTATTAGACAATTAAATAGCTAATGTTTCCCACGAGTCCGGCATTGTCATAAGCAAGAAAATAGCTTTTAGCTTGGTCTTAAAAGCTGGTAGACTTGAATCTATTAGTCGGGAGAGAGTACGTGTAAATAATGATGAGTGCTCTGTTGCACTTTTTTAATTAATCTATTTGCATGCTAACAAGTTTCTACATTAAGTGTACCTGATTTACAAAAGTGGCTTCTTGTAAGTGGCCTTGAGCTTCTCCCACGCTTCATAAACAATAGTCAAGCTCTTTATATCTACAAGATTTTCAGCAGGGACAACCTTTTTAATGTATGTAATGGCTTGCTTATTCAAATTCCATGCATCATCTGCCATGCTCTCCGGTTTCATTTGCAGAAGGGGCACCTTCATAGTCCATGAGGAAAAGAATGCCTTGCATACTCTCTTTCCACAAATCAAAGCCTATACGCTCAAACTTTTTAATATCAAACAGATTTTTCACGTATGAGGAGGAGGAAACCATCTTTGCACTCTGTGGATGTCAAATGAAGGTGGTAATTCCTGAAATTTATTTTTAGAAGATTAACAATATCTGAAAATTTTGGGAAAAAGAACACCGAAATCCAGAAATCTTTTCACCGATAGTTGTGCAACGACTTTGGCAAGCTGTATGTGAGGTTTGAGCAAAAACGACCCAAAAACACAAGAGATATTAAGTTCTAATCCATCCGTTTCCTTGCGGGCTTGACAAAGAAGGCCTCCCCTTGGAAGCTATTGTCACAGCCCGGGGAAGGAGAAAAAAAAGGGGGGGGCGGGAGGGAGGAAAGGGGGGAGGGAGGGGGGAGGAATGGGACCCCCGGGGGAGGGGGGGGGGGTGGGTTTTGGGGGGGGGGGGGGGGGGGGGGGGGGGGGGGGGGGGGGGGGGGGGGGAGAGCCTCAGGGAGGGAATGGGGGTAGGGTCGGGGGGGGAGGGGAGGGAGCCTCAGGGAGGGAATTTCGGGGGGGGGGGGGGGGGGGGGGGGGGGGGGGGGGGGGGGGGGGGGGGGGGGGGGGGGGGGGGGGGGGGGGGGGGGGGGGGGGGGGGGGGGGGGGGGGGGGGGGGGGGGGGGGGGGGGGGGGGGGGGGGGGGGGGGGGGGGGGGGGGGGGGGGGGGGGGGGGGG
>MU264339.1:0-7500 GCA_020310875.1 Ceratopteris richardii
AATACAAATTCTACATCTTTCATTTTTTAAGTTTTATTGCCACCACCTATTAACACTACCACTCAACCTAAACAGAACGTAGCTAATAAAAAGGTAGAAGAAGAGGAATTAGAAGCAGAAGAATTTATCCGAGACCATATTACTAGTGAATCTTCAATCTTCCCATCATAGGATTATTGTTTATCTAGAATTCTAGCTTCACAACCTTATGGTAATAGTCTAGAATAGGCCATTGGATCATAGATAACCACTTCCCACAACATTGAAACACATCTTAGCTCCTAAAGTATGCTTCAAACACCTTGCATGTGGTCATATTGTGAGATCATAGGAAGTTCTGTTCAGAACCGCCAGTGGTCTCCATTCACACCCCTCGACACTGCATATCTCATAGAGATATGGAAATTCTTTATTGTTTTGGCTACTCCCCATGTTATCTTTCTCTAATTTTACATTTTGTGAGAATTTTCAAAAGAGCACACATATAGACACATGCATACACACACATACACACACATATACATACACTCACATATATACATCTGCATACATACACACACATACACATAGACACACATGCATACATACACACACACATACATACACACAGTCACACATATACACACACATATATGATTTAATTATAGATAAATAAACATGAAAATAGCTAGTGTTTTAATCAAATATATATAATTAAATATAGGAAACTAGGATTTTAAGTTTTTTTTTAGGTCTAGATCTTAAGGATTAGGGTTTTAGGATTTTTACATACATATTATTGAATTAAATTTATATAAGGAAAAAATAAAGAAAAGAATATGAATATATAAATAAATATATATTTAAAATAGGATAATTGTATAGATAAATAAATATGAAAAGAGCTAGTGTTTTAAATAAATAAATTAAATATAAATAATTAAATATATAAAAATAGGATTTTAAGGTTTTTTATCAAAGTAAATATATATACACATACATACACACACACACACACACACACACACACATATATATATATATATATATATATATATATATATATATATATATATATATATATATACATGCACACACACATACATACACACATACACACATACATACACACACACACACACATATATATATATATATATATATATATATATATATATATATATATATATATATATATATATATATATATATATATATATAGTATATATATACACACACACACACAATACACACATACATACACACACACATATACACATGCATACACAAATATACATATTTTAGGTCTAAATATTTAAGATTAGGATTTTAGTGTTTTTACATACCTATAATTCAATTAAATTTATATAAAAAAACTAAAATAATAAAGAAAAAATAAAGAAAAAAGTCTGAGAATATATATTATATATATATATATAATATATATAGTATATATCTATATATATATATGATAATTGTATAGATAAATAAGTATCAACAAGAGCTACTATTTTCAATAAAAAATTAAATATATATAATTAAATATATAAAAATAGGATTTAATGTTTTTTATCAAATTAAATATATATAAACATACACACACACCACACACACACCACACACACACACACATATATATATATATATAGATATATATATATTATATATCATATATATATATTATATATACTTATATATTATATATTATATATAATATATAGATATATATACACACACACATACACATACACATATATATTACACATACACACATATATACCATGCATACACACATATACATGTCTTAGGACTAGATGTTTAGGATTAGGGTTTTAGGGTTTTTACACATGCATACCATATATATGCACATATACATACACATATAATACATATGTACATGTTCTATACACATGCATACACAAATATACATATTTTATGTCTAGATCTTCATGATTAGGGTTTTGAGGTTTTTACATACATATAAATCAAATAAATTTATATAAGAAAAAACATAAAGAAAAAACTAAGAAAAAAAATCTGAATATATAACTAAATATACATATAAAATCGGATAATTATATAGAATAGTAATATGAAAAGAGCTAGTATTTTCAATAAATAATATATATATTACATATATATTATCTATTCAATCATATGGAAAGCTGTATTCGATGGAAATATAATATATATATTATATATATATATATATATATATATATATGTAATTAAATATAGAAAATAGGATTTTAAGGTTTTTAATCAGAGCAAATATATATACACATACACATATGGATATATAAGTATATATACATACTCATACACATACACATATACAATCACATGAATACACAAATATACATATTTTAGGTCTAGATCTTTAAGATTAGGGTTTTAGGGTTTTTTACATACATATATTCAATTACATTTATCTAAACAAAAATAAAGGAAGAATTAAGAAGAAATATGAATATATATATAATATATATATAAATAGGATAATGGCATAGATAAATAAATATGAAAAGAGCTAGTGTCTTAACTAAATTAATTAACTTTATATAATGAAATATATAAAATAGGATTTTAAGGTTTTTTATCAAATTAAATATATATACACATACACATACACACACACATATACATACACACATATATATATATATATATATATATATATATAATATATATATATATATAATATATATATATATATATATATATATATATATATATATATATATATATATATATATACATATAGATACACAAATATACATATTTTAGGTCTAGATCTTTAGGATTAGGGTTTTTACATACATATAGTTCAATTAATTTTATATAAAGAAAAAAGTAAGGAACAAAACTGAATAGATAAATAATATATTTATATATATAAAATAGGAGAATTGTATAGATAAATAAAGAGCTAGTGTTTTAAATAAATAAATTAAATATATATAATTAAATATATAAAAATAGGATTTAAGGTCTTTTATCAAATTCAATATATAAAAATAGGATTTTGAAAGTTTTTTATCAAATTAATTTAGATATTAATATATAAAAATAGAATTATAAAATTGTACTTATAATTAAATATATATAATTAATTATGTAAAGATTAGATCTTTAGGATTAGGGTTTTAGGTGTTTTTAGGTCTTTAGGTCTTTAGGATTAGGGTTTAGGTTTTTATTCGGTCTTTAGGTCTTTAGGTTTTAGTATGAGTAAGAAAAAGAAAATAAGAAAATTAGAATATATTATTAAATCTATATATATATTTCAGGTTTAAGTCTTTAGGATTATGATTTTTAGGTCTAATAAAAATATCAAATGTTCTAAAGTGTCCATATTGTATGAGATGGCTAGTTAAGATGAATTTATAAACTTGGTTTATACTTGTTGTTTGTAAATCCCATGTGAATTTATCTCATTTCATGAATGTCCTTTGTTGTAGGACTGCTGATATGGATGTTTCAATCATTATGTGCGTGTGTATGATAGTGGTGTGCCAAAATTTTATATTTGGCTCGTATATGGTAGTGGTGCACCAGAATTTTGTATTTGATTCTTATATGGCAGTGCTTTGCCACATTTGTATTTCTCCCATATATGATAGTGGTTTGGGACACTCTTGTACATGGTTCATGGTTCATTCTGATTATCTCTTTTGTTTTCGATATTATTTTGTTTTATGAAATCATAATTTGGTTGCCATTAGAGTAACATCACATGTACATGGTTTTTTCTTTGGTAGAGTGTATTGTCTTTTGTTAAACAACATCATGGTAATGTTGCTGTAGCAAAAGACAACATAATCTACCCAAATAAAATTTTGCAAAATATGGTCGTCAGTATAAGCGATGGTACACCCAGTAGAGTCACCAGTACTGGTGTGGCGATCCTCGTAGGGCTCCCGCCCCTCGAAGGGAGAAAGAGAATGTGCGTACGCGTGAGACCGTAGGCGTTGGGAGCTAGAAAGTCCAAGTACCATGCTAAAACACTGAAGTCCTTGGATCGATGTGCAAACAAGCTCAATGATACAATCTTGAAGTCATCCAATAGAATCTCAATGATACAAAGATTTGCGCTATAGTGCGGGTCGATGATACAAAAATCCACTACAGTGCGGAATAGGTGAATACAAATATATGTCCCCGCTACAGTGGAGATCGGCCAATGTATGGTAGGCCTTCTACTACAGTGCGAGAAGGTGCTCTCGGGACTCAGCGGACTTCAGATCTTTTCTTTTCTTCGATCTTCAGTCAATGCTTTACTTCAAGTCTGCTCGGCAATAGATTTTATTCTCTTTACTTCAAAATCCCGCAATCACTTCATATAATATCTCCAAAATCAATCGCAACCTGGAAAGAAGTCCACAAGCAAGATCCATGTGGAGGAACAAATGAGTTTAGGCACCTATTTATAGGCCCCTCCTCCCTTGGAATTTCTTCTAGAAACTTCTAACCTCCTTACTCAACTTTCTAATTCTAGATCACCTTGCATGTTCATCTGCTATTTTGGAGAAATCCCACCTCTTATTTCTATTTTTGGTTTTTCTCTTTTTACTTTTCCAATTCTCTTCCTTTTATTTTTGGGTCTTTTTCTTTTTCTCTTTTATTTTCTTAAATTAAGGTTTACTTTCACACTTTATACACAAATTAAATAAATTCAAAGGGCTAGACTTATGGCAAATGACAAAAGTAAGGTTCTAACCTAAGATTTCCATGGGGCTAGACTTAGTTTCATGGACTATTTACAAAATCACATGGTTTTGCATCTCACAGTCAATTAAATCGGCCAAAACATGTACAATTTTTACCACTTTCTCAGAGAAAACACGACACAAAACTCATAAAATCAAATCAACTTTGAAAAAAAAGCAATGCATACTCCCTACGGGATTTCATCCCGACATTCGCCCCCACTAAACCTGCACATCGTCCTGATGGGCCAACCTGCAAGATTCAACAGAAGCGTATCAGGGTTCTTTTGAAAACTATTTTTCCTTTTTATCTTTTTCTTTTCAAAAATCAAAGCGTGATCTCATGCACTCCATGCAGCTTTATAAAGATTAGTACGAATTTTAGAAAATTAGATAGATTCAAGCTTCACAAACATCATATTATATTTCTTTGTCTACAATCTGACAAGTAATCACATGAATAAACCGTTGGCTTTCTAGATCTTCTGTTCGTTCAACTGGTTCAGATGAAACTGCTCATTCTAAGTACTAGCATATACTTATGTTTCTACTAGCTCTGTTTGTAGAATATACCTTGGTTCCTACTATTTATCTCCTACTCTCCAACCCTCCATTAGATCTCTTTCCTTTTCCTTTTTCTTTTTCATTTTATTTTTCTTTTTCTCTTCATCTCACCTCAGCATTTCTTTTTATCTTTCATTTTCACAAATCGGCCTATGTCAAAATCGGGTGCGACTCATGGACTTGTTCGCCCGGCCAAGTTTACCCCACCTATTTACCGGTCCGACATAGTGCACGACATACACAATGTCAACCCTACATGAAATCGACATTAGCTCGTGGCTCTGACCACCCGGCCAGAGTGACTACACCTGCTCACCGACCCATGTAGGCGCATGACAACAAATAGGTTAGGCCTACGATGAGACTAGCTATGACTCGTGGCCTTGATCGCTTGACCAAGGTGGTTCCACCCGCTTACTAGCTCATCGCTGCACACTAACAACATGCACACACATATAAGCTGGCTTGAGTATGAAGGTTTTTCATAAATCATGATCCATATGGAGGTAAGATCTCATAAGAAATGAATAGTAGAACCCAAAGAGTCCCACTCAATAAGCATTCAAATCAATCAGTATATACATGCACTCGTTCTAAGCATGCCATCACATCCCCAAGCTTTCACTCTCAAAATCTCTAGTTTGCTAACTGATTCCATTCATATCATTCCTAGTCACTCATGCTTCATGCAAACCCATAATAGATATTTTTTATCTTCATTCGACATGATTTTCTTAAATTCATACATATCTTTATCATACACATAAATGCAATGCATATGCTCTATGAGAAACAAAACAAAATTCAAACCACAAACATTTCACCTGATCATATTAGGTTCCATCTTAATCATTGATTGATCCAGCTTTTCTTTAGTTTCATGGTCTATCATTCTTCATGAGCATCAGCATTAGTGTCATCAGTATCCTCCAGCATCATCATCATCATCAATCATCATCATTATCAATATCATCATAATCATCATAATCATCATCATCAGTGTTCATAAACCATCTTTCATCATCATTCATCATCATACATCAATCATCATTAATCATCATTCATTAATCATCATTGTTAATCATTTTCAACATCAATCATTATCTTTCCATCTTTCATCATCATCAATCATCATGAATATCATCATGCATTTTCATCAATCTTTATCATTCAACAACTCTTGATCATTCCCATACATTTTCATTATGATTCTTCTTCAATCATCCTTCAATATTTGCAAATATGTCTTGACAGTTTAGATTTCTACTTCTCTTATTCTTCTTCAAACTCTTAGAAGTCTTTGAAGTTGTCTTTACACTCACCTTGATTTGCACAATAATATTATCAAGCAATTGTTTCTCTACTTTGTTAACTCACTTGTTAGATTCTATATCTTCTTGAGTATCTTCTTTACTCTTTTCTGATTCAATCTCTTTATCAAAGTTTAATTGAGACTGCAATTCCATAACTTTCTCTTGGTCAAATAGATTCTCATTAGTCAAAAGTTTTGGATCAAATGACACATATACATCCTGTTCTTTCTTTGATTTCTCTTGCATTTCTATATTAGACTCTCTTCTATCGAGTTCCATTTGTTCTCTTAATATTTGCTCAATATTTTTTTTTCAACCTTTATCTGTCTACTTGTGGTTTCTTCAGGAGGTTTCTCTTGAATCTCAATGGATAGCATACTCTTTTGTTCATCAGATCTATTATCTTCATGAGCTTTTGGTTTCGATGTCATTTGCATTGACTTTGATCTAGTTTTTGTCTCTTCAAATTAATACTCCTTCATCCCACCTTTTCCTACATTCAAATGCAAAGGTATCTCCTCTTGATATTTACAAATTTTTCCTTCATGCTCACTTACAAGTCTATGTCTGCATGCACTCTCATACGCTAGACAATCCTAGAACATATGTCCCAATTGATCGCCCCCAAAGCAATGTATAGGTCTATTCTTAGGCCAACTTGATTTCCTAGGTATCACTCTAGGCATGGTTCTTCTAAGACCTAATGACTCTTTTTGTGCAGATATTCCTTCGACCTTTACCACATGTTCATGGTCACATTTCAATGCTTGTAGGTCTTTAACTTGTTTAGTCAACAACTCAACCTTATATTTCAATTCTGAAATCCTAGAATCCATTTCACTTTTTATGTCTTTAATACTTATGCCCATTAGCTGGATAGTGTCAGATATTGCATTTATTGTCCGAATTAGGGTCATCACAATACTAAATTTTGATTT
>MU264339.1:12500-28501 GCA_020310875.1 Ceratopteris richardii
GGATGTTTCAATCATTCTCTACATGTGTATGACAGTGGTGTGCCACAGTTTTGTATTTGGCTCGTATATGGAAGTGGTGCACCATAATTTTGTATTTGATTCTTATATAATTGTGCTTTGCCACATTTTGTATTTCCCCCATATATGATAGTGGCACACTCTTGTACATGCTTCATTTATGAAATATATATATATATATTTTTACATGGTTCATGGTTCATGGTTCATTAGGATTATCTCTTTTGTGTATGATAGTATTTTCTTTTATGAAATCATATTTCAATTTCCATTAGAGTACACATAACATGAACTTGGTTTTTTTGGGCAAAGTGTACTGTCTTTTGCTAAACTATATCATGGTAATGTTGCTGTAGCAAAAGACAACACATTTGCCCAAAAGAAATTTTGCAGATATGGTCATCGGTATAAGCAACGATACACCCAGTAGTGTCACCGGTATAGCCCCTATAAGCAATGATCCACCTAGCGGGCGCAAGTATGCATGAGGGTACACCTAGTGGGTGTCTATTTAAGTGCCGGTATGTTGTCGATATGAGCATCGAAAATACCAACGCTTATATGGATGCTTATAGTGACACTTATACCGACGCTCATACTGATGCTTATATCGATGACTATACCGATGCTTTAATACGGATGTGTATACCCAGAGTTACATCGATGTCGGGACAAAAATGTGCCCATTCAGTTGCCTCGATAAAAGCCTCCATATGCGGCCGATATATTGTAGTGGAGGGTGTGAATATGGATGGACTTATTCAAATATTTTTGGAGATATTTAGAAGAATATTTAGAAGATAATTATTTTTAATTATTTTTGTAAAAATAATAGATCCCTTTAGAAAGTGATGTTTTTGTAAAAATAGAAAATCACCATTTTATAAGTAAAGCAAAACAACACTTTTTCAAGCATCGTCCTCATGTATCTTCTATTCAGGATGTAATAAGAAATACCTATAAATAGACATGCTCTGATAGACTCGTCCATTTGAGTATGTGGAGGGAGATTGTACCCAATCTGGTGTCAAGCCTCTTGTCTCTTTCTATTTTTCGAGTACTTTTCTGCGATTTTGTGTACTATCCTCTATGTTTGTGCAAATATGGGATTGGAAGGGCAACAAATTGAAGGTTTAGTTTGGCGTTCAGGTAGTTAGAATTTAATTTCTTAACATCTTTCCATGCTAATGCAAGATAGGTCTCAATATTTTTCTCTTGCAGAATAATCATAGATTCATGCTTATGAAGATTTTAAAGGTTAAAAAGGTATTTGAATGGAGACAAAGAAAAGGTTGATTGCAAAAAAATGGCAAGAAGAATGAGGATAGTCATGAATAAAGAGTTTAAGTTATGATTGTGCATATATTCACTCTAGAGGACCCTAATTAGTGTATCATACTTAAAAATAAGTTTGGAAATCAATAATACAAGTGAATAAAAATATATTAGTCATTATAAAGTTACGAATGTGTGGTTATATAAGTCAATCAAGAGATTAGAAGAATAGAGATTTCACTGCCATAGTGAATACAAATGTGTCAAGCGAAATCAATATTTTTAGAGCTCAGCCTAGTTTACATTTCCCATTCGATGATCACATGGATAAAAAATCCTTGCACATAGATCTAGTTCAATAGTAAACCAAGTTGTGGCTAAATTTTTGTGTCCTAATTCCTTTAATAGTTTGTGTATTATTCATGGGAACATTCACATGTCAATTCTCTAAAGTGAAGACTCAGATATGGTGCATCTTGTCGATCAATGATTTGTTTAGTTCTTACTGATGTGTGTAATGTTTTTTGTGTTTAATCATTAAAAGTCTAAGTTGAGAGATCATGAATCCATGTCTAAAAGTATTTTGTAAAACATGTTTTACGCTCAAATAAATGTATGTTAGAAGTCACCTATGTCAAAGTCGTCATTTTTGAATATCAGTTTCAAAAAGCTTTTGATCTTAGTGATCATACAAAGATTTTGTAAGTTTAATCAAGTGTTTATTGAAACTTAAGGATATGCAAGGATCATCCAAAGGTTCTTGTATACCTTGAAGCATTAAAACTTGTGAAAATTGTAGGTAATGTAGTTGAATCTTGAAGAAAATTTCTAGAAGGACGATGGAGTCCAAAATTGAAGAAGGACATAAAGATCAATATCAAGATTGGAAATAATTGAAATGTTTGTGTACATTCCTATCTATACCTGATATACAGGTGTTATAAGATCAAGATATGCTTCAAATTGGGGAATATAAAGGTCTCCATCATTAGTTCTACCCATCAATGCATGAGTTTCTTTGTTGATAACCCTATTAACCTCATGATCGTTAATACTTATACTTCCAATTGTAGTAGTTTGAGAACGACGTGCACAGAGGAGCCTATAGCTCTTGATTGATCCCTTCTTGTTCAATGTCTCATGAACAAGTGCATCATGTAAATCTGCATAAAAAATGGGATGATCTACATCATCACATGAAACCTGTAAAGGCTAAGAAGTTGCATCATTAGGACTAGCATTAGACTGTCCACTTGTAAAAAGAGGCACCAAGGTATCATACATGTCTTTGGACCTAACAGATGTCTCCTTAGTAAATGAAAGCAATGGCTGAATAGCATCTTCCACAAAAACAACATCACGATGAACTAGAATGTGTTTAGTCTATGGATGATACAGACAATAGCATTTACTTTCATAACTATACCCAACAAAAATACATTTTACTACTTTATCATCCAATTTTGTACGATGTTTTTTAGGCACTAATGCATTATGACAACCAAAAACACATAGATGAGCAACAAATGGCACAAACTCAAGCCAAAAACTATGTGGTAAAGCCTAACTCTTGACCATACACCTCGCCATCTCCATGAGTGATCTATTCTTCCGTTCATCAACTCCATTTTGTTGAGGTGTAGATGGCATTGTACACTAGTGTTTTATCCCACATTTAGCTAAAAATGCATTAAAGTCAGAAGACACCCCCCCCAATCAAAATGAAGGGTGCCCATTCTACATGCTGAAAAATTACCAACCAAAACCAAAAAATATTTGAAGCACATAAACACTTCAGACTTTGCTTTCAATGGGTATACCCATGCATTCCTGGAAAAATCATCAATGAAATTCATGAAGTAAAGATAGTTTCCAAAAGACGGTGTTTGCATAGGACCACATACGTCACTGTGAACAAGTTGCAATTTCTATGCAGCTTGAACAAAACCATCTTTTGGAAACAAGGTACGCTGCACTTTGGCCAAAATACATCCTTCACATACATGTTTATTGGTGCCTCAAGTATGAAAAAAGAGTACACCATTTTAGATTTTTGCACGTGTAGCAAACTAACAAAATTCAGATGACCAAAGTGTGCATACCAAAGCTTTGCATCTCACATAGCTTGAGAATCATGTATTGCACATGCTGAATCATTCTGAGATCTTTCATAGTCTATGAGCTCATATAACCCACGACATAAAATCATCTCACTTTAGCTTCTTCATTAGTCACGAGCATTCGATCTAATCTGATATTCATTTTCCCTTAACTGCATTCGATAAAGAAGCATCATGAAGTAGCCTTCCTGTACTACGAAAAAGAATACGAAAATCTGGATCAGAATAGGCTTTGGCGCATATGGAGCCCTTACCTACCTGACCAGGACCACCTCAACGAAAGAAACAAGATCGCCCAGAATGCTGTTATTTTAATGATTTCAAGTATCCCTAAGTTGAAATCGTAATCAGAAATAGAGAAATAGTTAAATATAATGACACACTTAAAACTAATGATGAGACGATGAAACTATCTCACTTCTGTGGCTTTTGGAGTTAGATAAAACCCTCCATCTATATGCGTCAACGTAATTAGAAACGGATTGTGTGCAGACTAAGGGCTCCCTCAACATCATCTCTTTAAGTTTCGACATAATTTTATCAAGTCGCCCAGACGACGATCAGTCGCGTTCATACCTCCAAACCCCCCCCCCCCCCCCCCCCCCCCCCCCCCTTAACACACACACCCCCCACACATACACAATAATAACTAGTACAAAATCCAAGATGAATATTTAAACGTTCGTTAACGTTCAGCAGAAACAATGCTATTCTGATTTGAGAGTAAATCTATGTATGTATATGTTTTCTGTTCTTTCTCGAGCACAACAAAGGGAAATCCTGAACGAAACCAACCTCTTAGTCATTCATACCTCTAAAATCATGAACGAGGAGATTCAAACATCTTGACGTTGTCAAAAGTGAGAACGCTTATTAGATCTGTGACGGTGCCGATAAGAAAACAAGACCTTTTATTTTTTAGAGCTTTACGGATAAGAGAGGGAGGGAATGCATACAGGCGTGATGGGAGGAGTAGTTGCAACATTGCAATCTTACGCTGTATCTGTCGAAAAAGAAACCAAGATAACGGTTCAAACGACATTGTGAAGAATGTTGATAAATATATGAGAAAGACAGAGACATGCTCAGTGGCGATAACATCGCTGATGGATTATGGGCACCACCAAGACCAAGCATCATTATGCTTTCGTTATCTTGCTTTGTATTGTCAATCGCTTTTCGCTGACAAAACAGGATCACTCGCCCTTCACTACAACAGAACTCTCTCTCTCTCTCTCTCTCTGTGACAGACTCACAAATGCTAGGAAGCCTATTGAAGTAAAGACTCATAGACACAGACGCGCACGCGTGACACACACACACACACAATGAAACACCTGGACACGCACTCCGCAAACAAAGTAAAATATCATGAATTTGTTATTTTGTAAACATAAAATAGTTACGTATGCAAAACCTCTTAAAAAGACAACAATCAAGCATAATAAATTTCATATAACGGCATGCTTCTGTAGATACCGATGTTTCGATGATCTATCATTTTCTCACTTCGTCTGTAAGCAATTAACGAGATTAAGCAAGCAATTAACATCATCGAAAATCGATAAAGAGGAGTAAGCTGACTCCTGAGAGTCTACACGTAGATCCTGAAATTAATGGATGCTGCTTAAAATATCCACATCCAATTCAAATGGTTGTCTCTGTCTAAAACCAAAGAGCCATATTTCGGAATTGCAATCCTAATTCATTCTGATCCGAACATGAGTATCAAGTGGGTCAGAACATCAATGTGTTTCGTGAATAATCCACCGTACATGGCACAGAGAGAGAGAGAGAGAGAGAGAGAGAGAGAGATCTTACCTTCGCGCAGCTATGGTGCCTTCATATGGGCACAAAGAGACGAGCGAGAGATAGATAGAGAGAGAGACACCGATGGTTCCGGATAAGCCCCACGCTGTTTTGGTAGTGGAGTTACATTTTTCTTTTTAGGTCATTGTATGTTTTACAATAAATGCCATGTCATCAAATCTCCCCCTCAAGCTCAAAATGAGCTTAAATACAAATTGAAACAAATACATATGTCCATACAAGATGAAATGACATGAAATGAAATATAAATACAACTAAAGCTTTCTAACTCCTAAAGCTTCTCTGAAGTACATGAACTTTCCCTTGGGAAGAACTTTGGTGAAGATATCCGCCACTTGTTCTCCAGTGCTCATGTGAATTAGCTCCACTTCTCCTTCCATGAACTTCTCACGAACAAAATGGTAATGAACTTCGATGTGCTTCGATCGCGCATGATAAACTCGACTCTTTTATAACATTATGCTGCTCACATTGTCACAATAGATGACTTCCTTTCCTTGAATGTAGATTCACATGTCTTCAAGTAGATACTTAATCAATGTTACTTGACAAACGGCTTGTGTAAGGCCTCTATATTCAGCTTTGGTACTTGACAAAACCATAGTCACTTGCTTCTTACTACGCCATGAAATGGTTGCATTTCTAATTGAGAATGAAACTCCACTCATTGACCTTCGATCCATGATATTTGCTGCCCAATCCATATCAGTGTACACATATATACATGGGTGAACTTTTCTCTTATAAAACAACCCAAAATTACATGTTCCTTTCCTGTATGGCAATATGCATCTCACTGCATCCACGTGCACTCTACATGGTTTATGCATAAATTGACTCACCAAACCAACTGCAAAACTCAAATATGTTCTAGTCTTTGTTACATAAATCAAACTTCCAACCATCTTCCTATACACATTAGCATCATGGAAATACTTCTTATTATCCATAAGCTTAGCATAAGCATCAAGTGGCATATCAACATGTTTGCAAGCACTAATACCAAATCTCTCAAGCATTTCCAACATATAATTGCATTGTATCATGCGAATTCCCGCTTGCATTGGAATTACTTCAATTCCCAAAAAAGTATTTAAACTCTTCGAAATCAGACATTGAAAATTCAGATTTCAGTTGCCTTTTCAAATCATCAATCCTCTTCTCATCATTGCCATTAATGATCAATTCATGGACATAAATCACTAATAGAATTGTTTGACTTCCTTGATTCCATACAAATAGTGAATAATCAGCCTTCGATTGCATGAATTTTAGATCCAATAACTTCTTAGTGAATCGTTCACACCATGCTCTTGGTGCTTGTTTCAATCCATAAAGCGCTTTCTTTAATTTACATACATATTCAAGATACTTTGGATGCACATAAGCTTCTGGTTGCTGCATATATACTTCCTCATGCAATTTGACATTCAAGAATGCATTCTTAAAGTTCGTTTGATACAATTTCTAATTGTTCATAGCAGCCTATGCAATTACACTTCTCACGGTTGTCATTCTCACCACTGGACTAAACGTTTCATCATAATCTAATCCATATACTTGTGGATATCTTTTGCAACTAGACATGGTTTAAATCTTTCCATTGAACCATCACTTTTGCACTTTACTTTGTACACCCATTTGCATCCAATAGCTTTCTTATTCGGTGGTAATTTCACTATTTCCCACGTATCATTCTTCTTCAATGCATTCATCTCATCATGCATTGCTTTGCACCAATCTTTACTTTATGATGCATCATGAAAATTCTTTGGTTCGTCATGCTTGATTCTCTTAGTCATGTATGCATAGTGAAGCTTCGTAGACTTATTATAAAAATTCAATCTATCTACAAGATGCCTTACTCTCATAGAATCATCCATATCACTCTCTATCGCAACCATGTCTTTGGGTGTGTACCATGATGCATTGTCATCGAATATAATATCTCTGCTCACTATACATTCTTTTGTAATAGGATTATAACATTTATCCCTTCTTCCTGTCTAAGTATCCAACAAATATGCACTTTGCAGATTTTGCCTCAAACTTGTGTCTAAATTGACTAGGCACATGTGCATAACAAATTTTTCCAAAAAGTTGTAAATAGATCACATTTGGCATATGCTTCCATAGTCTCTCATAAAGGGTCCAATCATGAACCATGCCAGTTGGAGCTCTATTTATGAGATGTACCGCCGTATGACAAGCTTCTACTCAGAACATATTTGTCATGCTCTTCTTATTCAACATGTCTCTAACAACTTCTTCAATCATACGAATTTTGCGTTCAATAACACCATTTTTTTGTGGTGTATATCGACAAGAGAGTTCCCTTCTGATTCCATGGTCACTAGGTATTGATCAAATTCCCCTTGAGATATATTCTCCCCCCAATTTTTGTTCAACCATGTTTTAGAATTTCACAAAGCACTCAAAAACTTCACTTTCATGCTTCAGAAAATATATCCAAGTACATCGGCTATAATCATCAATGAATATCAAAAAATATGGTGAGCCACCAACTGATTTTGTTCTAGCAGGTCCAACTACATCACTATGGATTAGCTCTAGAGGTCTCTTCCTATGCATTTCTGTTCTTGGAAACTTCATACATTGATATTTTCCAAATGAAAATGCTTCACTGATTCCCTCAAAATTTAAATGAAAAATCTTCATACACCACCTACTAACGTTTGCTTCTCCATAGTCTTCAATTTCCTCAAATTGATATGACCAATTCTTTTATGCCATAATTTAGCTATATTAGAGTGTTCACTATTCTTGGCATACATATTTTGATAAAGAGGTGTGCCCATGTCAAACGTGAACAATCTACCCACCTTCTTTCCATGACCAAGCAATTTCCCTCTTTTTCCATACTTGAAATCGTGCATGGAACAACCATGTTTGTTGAAAATTACTTCCATATCTTGATCTACAAGCTCACCAACCAGAACTCTAATGCTAGCCACATGTAAAACGTCACTTAGTTTGTTCCAAATACCATTCTTTTGTACCAGCGGTATGTTTGCAACATCATTAATCAAGTGTAAGGTATCATCACCAATTGCGACATATTCTTTAGACTTCAAGGGATCTTCTGACTCAAACCAATCTCCTATGCTCATCATGTGATTTGTTCAACCCGATTCTATGTACCAAGTCATAGCGTTTCCAGGTTTAGATATACTATTCAACACATGCTCCATTCCAAACATATTATCTCTGCCATAGTCTCTAAATGAGATTTCAACAGAGAAGTTTGCATGTGATGCATGAAGGCGTCTACCTCTTCCTCTTTGACTATTCTACTTATGATAACAATCTTTCTCAAAAAGGTCATACTTGCCGCAATGGTAACAATTTCTAGGTGCTTGTGATCATCCTCTATCTCTAGAGTTTGATCTTCCTGTACCTCTTGGCATATCCATTGTTTCTACATCTAGAAGTTGAACGTCCATGACTAGAACGTCTTCCTCTATGCTGAAAGAATGCATGATCTCTTGAATTTCCACTTCCCAATGCATTCAAACCAAGCTTTACTTCTTCTCTCATACAAAGAGCCACTAGCTCATCAAAATCAGGAATAGTGCCTCTTACTAAGATAGAAGTATCTAAATGTTTGCATTATAGTTTTAGAACATTTAGAATAACTGACACCATATCATCATCTTCGACCTTGCAATTTATGGAAGCTAAATCATCTATGATATTTCTAATTTCAAAAACATAATCGGTTATGGATATATTATCTCCCTGTATGCTATGCAACTTTTGCTTTAAGTAAATTTTCCTAGCTTTTGTTGATGTACCATATATCTTATGAATTATGTCGCATGCTTCCTTCGGTGTGCTAGGATTCATAATATCTTGGATTAGGCTCTCAGAAATACATATGGAAATCCAATGGAGAACCTTTCTAGATTTTTCTATCCATGTTTTATATTCCTTTTGCTCTTCTACATTCAGGTTATCTGGCAATTCCGAACACACATCCTCTCCATTCAATAATACCATAGACCTTTTCCCATCAAGAAATTCTCCATCCTATATGACCATATGTAATAATTATCTTTGTTCAACTTATCACCAATTATTTGCACAATATTATCACACATAGTTGCCATTTAGGTACTTCTCTATGCAATGGTAATCTTATGGTGAGACCTAAAAACAATTCGACAACATTTCGACTGTATTTGTATAGAAATGCACCAAAACAATTAATGTTCACAAGTAATCTCAATGCTTTTCCACTTGTTCTAAGAAATCCCTACATTTCTATGCATCTATATGCTCATTGATGACCTCTTTGAAAATGTTTCCATAGAGTCTCCTTTGTCCATAGTGTATATGAGCCAGATCAACTATAGTGAATCCACTCCAAAACTCAAACTTTGGGTAAAAGCATCAATAACAACACCTAACATAAGAAAATATTCTCTGATGGGAGGCCACAAAATCATATATTCATCCCGTGATTGATATAGGAGGTCTTTAGACTCTCTTCTCTTTGACCTTCCACCTATATCACCAAGGTATCTCCATGAGAGGAGAATACTCTGATTAAGAACCTCACCATGTCCTTTAGTTTTTGTTTAAATTCAAGGTTTTTTAGCAGGGTAATATAATCCTCACAAGGCTCGTGAGTTGTCCACATGAAGGACCTGCAACATGCATACATTCCTCTCACAAGGTGTGAGTACTGTCCATTCAAAGACCCACAAGAGTACACATGACATCGCCTACCACATGCAATCAAACTGAAAAACTGAAATGAAATATGTACCTCAGATAAAGCCCGTAAATTTCATATAAAATATCCAATAAGCTTTGTTGTTGCACTTCAATCTATTTCCTATTTGCGAATCGATACTCTTTGTCACACATATTCCATGACGATGAAGGCAATAACAAATCATTCCATCCGCCACAGTTGAGCCCGTCGAGATACTTGTAAATGCTGCAACTGGAGAGCTCGAGAAGCTTGATGACTCTCCTTGCTGATCAGATTCTGTGCTCACCCTAAGAATTACTCTTGCTCGTCGCTTGGATGTGCTAGCAATCACAAAAGAGGCTTAAGTGAATTTTTTTTTGTGACATCGATCGCCCTTTGCGCTTGATGCAAAAAATGGAACAGCAAGCCTCGTCATTTCTCCCTTTCAATCTTGATCTTCGTAGTACAAATTTCATCCACCTTCTTTTTCCGGACTTGACACTTCATCTGAGTGCTTCCTTTACTATGCCTTTATACGACTTCTTACCTTAATGGAGCTATGGCGCCTTCATATGTGCACCAAGAGAGGAGGAAGAGATAGATAGAGAGAGAGACAGTGATGATTCCGGATAAGTCCCACACTATTCTGGTGGTGGAGTTACGTTTTTTCTTTTTACTTCATTGTATGGTTTACAATAAGTGCCACATCATCAAGGGAGAGAGAGAGAGATGAATGTTCTCTTGTGGATTGGGGCACATGTAGGTTGTCCTAATATCATGGACGTTGTGCTTCTTTCATCCTTATCTTATTTATTCTTATTTTAGTACTATTCTTGATATAACTCACTATCTTCTCTACATCTTGGACAAGGATGATTTCCTCTAGGATATGCTACACTTAAGAGTCGACGAACAATGCATGACATCCATCTTTGCCTCACATGCCTTAATATGCTGTAGTAATGTATTTTTTCCCACGATGATTGTATGAGGACTCTATGCTAATGTTGATTTTTTTTTTTAAATGAACGAATTGTGAAGAGATGGATATGAACTTGGAGAAGATGAAGTGGTGCTACAAAAACTTTGCACTACACGAGCTGAATCAACTCTAATCATATGTAGTGAGCCCTTTTATCTTGTCAAAAGATGTATTAGACATCCTATGTACCTTGGAAGATCACTCTCAAAAGATGAATCAACACAAATAAGTTGGAGTAGAATCAATAACAAAAAACTTTTTATTTATGTTCATACACCTATCTAGTGTTTTGATGAATCCTCTGGCCACAACAACAATTGACTTGATTCCTTTTAGGGAACTATTCTTAACTTAGTAAGTTAACAATCAAGAGTTATCTCATCAAAGATGATGGACTACATAAAGAGAAAAGTGTTTAGCAAGTTGTGGCATCACTCTGATTTTCACGGGTTGTAGCAATACTCAGAACTGTGAGCAGAGAAATGTTAATATCGAGATTCCAAGATGCAATGCTTACGAAAGTTTGAAGGCATATGCTAATTCTATCAAGCTTTGAATCATGGAAAATAATGTACACACTAAGAACTAGCTTTGAGAAAATGACTGTTCTGATGGTGTTGATAGAGGAGTAGAAAATGAAGAGACATATTCAACTTCAAATGAACATAATGCAAGATTGAAGAAGACAATTGCAATGAGATTGTATGAGCATATATTAGAATTATAGAGAAAACTTTACAAACTTAAATCATTGAAAATGATGCACCAAGCTCAGAGAACGCATCTCTGCAATCTGACTGATAAAACGGAGAGATATGGTAGTGAATAGCATACTTACAAAATGATATGAACTCAAATGATCATAGAAGTGAAAGTATATTGATTGTAAAGTACAATGGACTTATGGATACATATGTGTGCCTTGAACCCACACTTTGATATGGCATAAAGCGCAGCCCATGGAGATCTAAAACCGCGACTAAAGAGCTATGTATATATAGTGATCTTTGGATAAGAGAGGGAGGGAATGCATAGAGGCATTGTCGGGATGAAATCCCTCAGGGAAGTGTGCATTGATTGTTTTCAAAGTTCATTGATTTTATGAGTTTTGTGTGATGTTTTGACAAAGAAAGGGGTATAATTTGTGCATGATATGGCCGATTTGATTGATTGTGAGGTGTGGAACCATATGAAATATGAACATTAGAACTCTGTCTGTAAATAGCTAACTTTTATCCCATGAAATCCTAGGATAGAACCTTAGTAATCCCATTTGTCATAAGTCTAATCTTTGAATTTCATTTAATTTGTATATAGGTGTGAAAGCAAACCTTAGACTAAGCAAAATAAAAAAAGAAAAAGAAAAAGATCCAAAAATAGAAAGAAGAAAATTAAAAAGATAAAAAGAAGAAATACCAAAAATAGAAGTAAGAGATGGTATTTCCCAAAAATAGCAGATGACCATGCAAGGTGATTTGGAATTATAAAGTTATATGAGGACGTTAGAAGAATCTAAAAGCCTTGGGGGGGGGGGGGGAGGCAGGAACCTATAAATAGGGGGTAGACCTTATTTGTTTCTCCTCTTGGATCTCATCTGTGGATCGCCTCTCCAGGTTGTGGTTGATGATTATGTCAGAGATTATAAGAAGTGAAGAAAGTGGTTGAAGATTGAAGTAAAGACCACCCTATGGACATTTTTGTGGATCTTCTTTCCAGGTGTATGGCAAGAGGATTGATGATTTGAGAGATTATATGAATTGAAGAAAGTTATTGAAGGCTTTAGTAAAGTCTAGCCCCGTGCTCTTCTTTTGTGGAATGCTTCTCCAGGTATAGATTGGACCGGTTGATGATTTTAGAGTTTATATCAAGTGAAGAAAGTGATTGAAGATTGAAGTAAAGACCACCCCGTGGACATTTCGGTGGATCTTCATTGTGCATCTACTCTCTAGGTTGGGACGATTGATTATTTTGGAGATTATATGAAGTAAAGAAAAAGAGTTTGAAGACCCGAAGTGAAGCATTACCCTCGTGGATATTTCTGTGGAATCCCTTTCCAGGTTGCGGTTGATTATTTGGAGATTATATGAAGTGATTGCAGTCTATTGAAGTAAAGAGAAAAGAAGCTATTGCCGAGGAAATTGGAAGAAAAGAAAGGACCAAAGTAAAATGAAGAAAAGTTCTTGCCAAGAATCCCGTGGATGTCTTCTTGTAGTGTAGCAGGACATCCACCTTGTATTTGGGCGATCCGCACTGTAGCGGTGGCATATTTGTATTCGCTCATCCGCAGTGTAGTGGATTTCTATATCATTGACTTGCACTGTAGCGGGAATCATTGTATCATTCACATTTTATTGGAGGACTTCAGTGGCATGCACATTGTATCATCAAGCTTTGACTGCACACCGATCTGATGACTTCCGTGTTTTAGTGCATTACTTGGACTTTTTCATCCTCAATGGGTACGGTCCACATTCGCTCGTCTCTTTTGAGAGATCAGGGGGCCTACGAGGATCACCCCACGAGTGAGTGAGAGGGTGAGGCGTCGAGCACGCAGACGCTGCTCCCCGGACAGTGGGAACGGCGCACACACGGGGCTTGATCCAACCCTACGCCGGCTCTTCCCATTCACATGACCTCCTTCTTTCCGACACCTGAACCCGACGTGAAGCACGGCAGTTGCCAGGTGATCATCGATGTGTCACCCACTCCTTGAGAAGACAGACTGGAACCTCAGCGTTAGACAGAGATTCGAGGTACCAACATTTTAAGTTATTTGAATTATTGCATTACTCCACAAAGTTTAATAGAAATATTGCTTTTGACTGTGTGACTTTGATCATCCACTTTTTGCATCAGTTTTGATCATATGAGTGTGCTCTTTTCTATTGACGCATAGATTAAGAATCTACTTCTGAGCTTAGATCATAAGAAGAAGAGGAAACGAAAATGATTGAAGAACAGTCTAGGAAATACAAAGAGCGATTTAGGGAAATGGAAGTTAATAGGAATGAATCTATAAAATCCAAGTTTGGTATTGTTATGACCGTAATGCAAACGATAAGTGCAATATCTGTCACTATCCAACTAATGGGCATAAGAATTAAAGATGTAAAGAAGGAAATGGATTCTGCAATTTCTGAATTGAAAAATAAGATTGACCTGTTGTCTAACCAAGTTAAAGACTTACAAACATTGAAATGTGACCATGAACATGTGTTAAAGTTCAAAGGAATATCTGCACAAAAAGAGTCATTAGGTCTTAGAAGATCCACGCCTAGAGTGATACCTAGGAAATCAAGTTGGGTTGAGAAGAAACCTATACGTTGCTTTTGGTGTGATCAGTTTGGAGATATGTTCTGGAATTGCATAGCGTATGAGAGTGCATGAAAAGATAGACTCGTATGTGATTATGAAGGTAACATTTGTAAATTTCAAGAGCTAATACCTTTGCATTTGAATGTAGGAAGAGGTGGAATGAAAGCATATTTTGAAGAGAGAAAAACTAGATTGAAATCAGTTCAAAGGGTGTGGAAACCAAAAAGACTTGAGAACAGTAAATCTGATGAACCAAGAAGAATGATATCCATTGAGAGTCAAGAGAAACCTATTGAACAAACCAAAAGTATAAATATAAAGGTTGAAAAACATAATATTGAACAAATATTGAGATAATAAATGGAAATTAATCATAAAAGAGAATCTGATAGAGAAAATCAAGAAAATTTAAAGAAAGATCAAGATGTATATGTTTCATTTGATCCAAAAATTTTAACTAATCAGAATCTATTTGATCAAGGGAAAGTTTTGAAATTGCAATCCAAATTAAAATTGATAATACATTGAGCAAGAAAAGAGTAAACAAGAAACTCAAGCAACCTCAAGAAATGATAAACAAGTGAATGAAGTAGATAAAAAATTCATTGATGATATTATAAAGCAAATCAAGGGGAGTGAAAAGACGAATTTGAAACCTTCTAAGTCTTTGAAAAAGACCAAGAGAAGTAGAAATCTAACATTTCACGACATCTTGCAAAATATGGAAATGATGATTGAAGAAGAATCATAATGAAAACGCATGAGAATGATCAAGAGCTATTGAATGTTTGATGAATGATGATGATGAAGATAGTTGACCATGATTGATAAGTGATTCATAATGATTGATGTTGATGATGATTGATGATTAATGAATGAGGATGATTGATGATTCATCATGATAAATGATTGATGAATTATTAGTGTTTGATGATGAAGATGATAAAAATGATGATGATTGATGGTTTATGATGGATAATAATGATGATTGACGATGATTATGATGATTGATAATGATGATTCATAATGATGATTGATAATGCTGATTATCGATGATGATTATATTGATGATGATATTGAGATGCTAATGATACTGATACTAATGCTGATGAAATGCTAGATCATGAAATTGAAGAAAAGCTTGATCAATCAATAATGAAGATGAAGCAAAATGTCCAGGTGAAATGTTCATATTTGATTTCTGTTTTCTTTCAGTTAGAGCATATGCATTGAATTTATGTGTATGATAAGATATGTATGGAATTATGAAATCATATAGAATGAAATAGCAAATATCTATTACGGGTTTCATGAAGCATGAGTGACTAGGAACTATATGAATGAAATTAGTTCGCATACTAGACATTTTTGGGAGTGAAAGCTTGGGAATGTGATGGCATGCTTAGACTGAGTGCATGTATATGCTGATAGATTTGAACACTAGTTAGTGGGATTCGTTGGTCCTAGAATTTATTTCCTTCAAGATCTTACCTCCACATGGATCATGATTTATGGAAAAATCTTCATGCTCAAAGCCAGCTTATATGTGTGCATGTTGTTAGCACGCTATGATGCTAGTAGGCGAGTGGAACCACCTCGGTCGGGTGATCAAGGCCACGAGCCGTAGCTAGCTTTGTCGTAGGGTTGACGCCTGCATGGGTGGGTAGCGGGTGGAGTCACTCTAGCCGGTGGTCAGAGCCACGAGCTGACGTCGATTTCATGTAGGGTTGACATTGTGTAT
>MU264340.1:0-28499 GCA_020310875.1 Ceratopteris richardii
CTCTTCATTCTTTTCTTCTCTTTCTATCTCTTTCTTTCTTATTCTTTCATTTCCCTCCTCTTGTTCCCTTTGTACTTTTTCTTCACTCAACACACAGCAAGAAGAATATATCATATTTAACTTTTGTGGAACATCAAATTCGTGTACTCTAGTGGTTGGATCTTTTACCTCCAAGTGAGAGGTTGAGAGTTCAATTCCCCTGCCTGTCACATGGCAGGATTGCTACCACATGATCTGTAATGAATTATGATACTTACATGATGGATTTGCTTTGAACGTTTGCCTCATGATTGAATTTGTGCTAATCGATTTTTGCCTCTCGAGCGTAGCTCTATGTGATTTATTCTCCCTTGCGCAGCCGCCATGGATATGATGACCAAGCTCTATTCCTAGAGGAAGAAGTCTTCATAGAACAAGCTCATGAACTCACGAATTCTCCATCTCCATCAAGTTCTCCCCAAGATCTCTCTTCTTGCTCTGATACCCAATGTGAGAAGTCGAGAATGGCATGCCTCAGACTCACCTCACAGCCTATATATAGCCCTTGCCTAGTCACCATCTAGAGTTCTCTCTAAGGTCCCTCTACTCATCTGGCCATCATCAGTAGGTAGCTCATATGAACTCTATGGCTTTTGGCCCTTGCTATCCCCCAAGCAAGGAACTTCTGGTTCCTCCAAGCATGTACATCTCTGGAATATAACATCCGCTATTACTAATGTTGGTCGTGGTCTCTTTATTGTAGAGGATTTGTATGTGCCTCCATACTTTGAAGTCACTCTTATGTCATGTCGTGGTACTATATATGGATGGGGAGATTGGCATCGACTTGCACGTTATGTTCAAAGCATGAGTACTTATGGAATATGCTTGAATGCAGCATCCCTTACTAGTAGAAGGATTTCACATGCAGAAAATGAAAGATTATATATTCATGGAAGACCTTACATGCATGGAAATATAGAAACTTTAATAAATATTAGTTGAGGGCTATATAATAGTTCAAGGAGTAATTGCATTGAGGAGCGTGAAAATAGTCATGAATCACCATACATGGGTAGAGATGTATCAACATACATAGTTTTCAATGCTATTACTACATTACATGCTCATGATGAATTATTAGTGAGTTATGGATGGCGTAGACCTCAAAGAGCACCTTTTAGCTAGAGAGAGAATGTAAATTTTCTATCCATATTTAATAACTTATATATTTAATTTTATGTTTAAAGTTTACTTTTTATTCATTTATGGAATATTAATGATTTTTATTCATGTGTAGATTCTAACGTATGATGTTGATGATATTCCTCCACACCATTCACAATTGCTAGAAGACCTCACTTCTACGAGGAGGGCTACACAAAAGTGATCCTATGGAATATGCAAGGTTTGAAAGACCTATATTCAAAAAAGAAGATAAAGTACAATATTTATGCGACGATGATGAGATGATGGCAGGGCAGATTTTATTGAGGATTGGTATCAAGTTGACAGTGAGAGCATTGATATTTCAAAAAATGAGAAATATCTTCGAGAGGAATGTCTAAAGCATGTATGTGAAGGAAGTTGTTTGACACGACTATTGTGAGCTTACTTATTCTCAACCTTCAAAATCATTTTGGATGGAGTAATGTATTTGTTTCGACCACTATTGAGGTATAATTTTTAAATTTCTATCTTTTTACATATATACATGCATAATATATACATATAATTACAATGCATACGTAGACATACACATATATATACATGAATGTATACACACATTATAACATACACACACATATACGCACATGTTATGAGAGTAAATTCAAATTGTACGTACCTGTATCAAATGAAGATATTTTGTCCATCTAGCCTTTGAAATTACGCCCAACCTTTAGAATCTTCCTTACACATCTGCTTCTCCTATTCTATTCGATCTAATACCTACGCTGCTAACTCTTTATGAACTTTGTATACAATATTAAGTATGAGTTAGCTATGGAGGTATCAAGTCGTTTGGAAAATAGAAGAAGTAATTTACCTCAAAAATTTTGAAGGATGGAAGAATAATTTTAAAGGATGGGCAAACACAAAGTGTCCATTCAATGCAGGTGTTTGTTTTTACCTTAGCTACAATAAGAACAAGAACTTGCATTGAATGAACACTTTGATGTCCACCCATACTTTAAAACTATTCATCCGGCTTCCAAAATCATCGAGAGGAAATTTGCTTGCCTTATTTTCCAAATGACCTAATACCTCCATAGTTTAAGTGATACTTATTCCTTGTAAACAAATATGTAAGTCTTAGTTAGCAAGGCAGGTAATAGATTGACTATAAAATGGGAGACAACCAAAGGATTCAATGTAGACATACATATACATACATACATACACATTCAAACATACATACACATACATACATACATACACATATATACACACATACACATACATATATGCATACACATATGCATATGTAATATACATACATATACACATACAAAACACATATACACATATAAAACACATATACACACATACATACATACATATACACATACACATACGTATACGCAGGCACATGCATATACACATCCACATACACATACACATAAGCATACACATATATAAAATTATATGCATAAATATACATATATATATATATATGTATATTTATTTATTTATTCTTATTAAATATGTCTTTTTTTCATGAACTTATAGGTTATTATCTTAAAAGTTTTTAACCAAGTCAGAATATTCTTCCTACCTCACATGATGAAATGAAGAAGATAATCAACAATCTTGGTATAGATTATCAATGTATACATGCATGTCCTACGGATTGTATTTTATATAGAGGTGGATATGTAGACTCTTTGACATGGTCCAAAATGTCAATCTCCTGGATATAAGCATGAAGAATGTAAAATCCCAAACAAGGTATTGAGACATTTTCCATTGGCTCCATGGATTAGACATATGTTTCAATGCCCTGAATTATCAAAGCTTTTAAACATGGGGACATGGTCATAAAAGTACTGATGGAATAATCAGAATTCGTGATGATAGTGTTGCTTTTTAGCATAATTGATTCTACATGGCTTGATTTTGCACAAAATCCACAGATCTAAAGTTAGGGGCCTGTATTTTGATTGACTTGAATAATCTTGAAGTTCAAAAATTCCCTAAGATCAAATTTGGTGTTTGATTTCTCAAGTTCCTTGTGGGCCCCGGCTGTATGCATTCCCAATGGCATCGTTAGTCTCTAAACAATCTTCTTTTTATGTTACCTCTTCACATTTTGTTGAACTTCCTTTCTCTTGTTTTGCATCTTCATATATATCTGATTTATTCTGATGTACCTTCTGGTCCTTGTAATTTCCAAAAGTACTTGATCCCTGACTTGGTTCTTCTAGAATTTTCCCTTTATTTCTTGTTTGCATGGCCATGGAGTCGTTTTCTTCTAATTGTACCACTCTAGTGGATGGTGATTGTATAACATTGACTTCTTCTACTGCTCGTTGATTATCTACCAAGATCATTTGGAGATGGGGCCCAGATGTAGATGCTTTGTTTTATGGGCAACAATTTGTATAATGATCTCTAGCATCTGGGTAATTCCTGCAAGGGGGGGGGCATTTCCTAGCACGGTGAATTTACTATGATAAGGTCCACACTCTCCACACCTAAAACAAGTAATTTTCCTTCTAGGCCCATTTCCATAATTACCTCTAGGTCATTGGTTATAGTTGTTACCTTGGCTGGGGGCTACTACCATTACATTAGTTGGGGGTTGCGCACCTCCTTGTACCCAATAACATTGTGTAGGCATCCCTCTTGATTGACATTCATGGGCCTCATGACTAGCTTTCCTGCATAGTTGGCAAGTTACACTTAAAAGTGGACACTCACTCACCACATGACCCTGCTTGTTGCACATGGTGCACCATAATCCATTTTTGATGCCACCTCCCCTGAGTTCTTGCAACTCCTATCGAAGTTGGGCCAGTTCTTTTGCTTGGGCTTCCTCTTCCTTTGTAGCTTCAATGCTTTAATTTCTCACCTCAACTGAGTTACTGCGCTCTCCTCCTCTTTGTGGGGCTTATTCTTTTTTAAGCTCTCAAGTTCTTTCCTTAGCTGAATTACTAGGTCTTCAGGTTCTACAGGATATGATAAGTTGGATAAGCTTACCCCATACTGTTGTCTAATTTGCTCCAATCTTGTAGTTGTATTGATAAATTCTTCTTTTGGTTCTATCGGTAAAACTAACTCCTTTCATTTTACATTGTGTTGATATGGGAAGTGTTTTAGCCAACCACTTCTTGATAAAAAAAGCATGGGGAGGGTCTGGCAGTTTGGCCATTAATGCCTTAGCTTTGGTAACAAATTCTGGGAAGGTCTCCCCATGGCCTAGTCTTAAATTTTCTAATTCTTCAATAATGTTTTCAATTGTGTTCCCTTGTTGGAACTGTGTTCTAAATGCTTCATTCATCAAGTCCCATGTGGTGAAATGGTTGTCGGCAAGCTGACTTAACCATTTGTATGCTAGCCCTTCTAATGTTGTAGGGAAAAGAATAAAAAAATGTGTTTTCTCTTCCCATTAGACCCCCTGTTTTACATAAGCCTAAGAATCTCCTAATGTGCTCATCTGGGTCTTCTTGTGTTAGCTCTCTGAAGGATGGAAATTTGATATTCAATCTAGAAAGTAAAATTTCCAAATCTACCTGGGTTGCCATATTCTTTACTGATGATGTCAATGAGAATAGATAGGTTGATCTTCGAGTAACCTTCCTTCTTGTTGCTTTGCAAGGTAATCCTCTTAGTTTAAGAGAATTCCAATGGAAGAAAGATTACCTCTTAAGTTAGTACAGTACTGTCGGTACCCTTGAACTCCTCTACACTTTGCAATTTTCTTCTCCTATGTGCAAATCTCCTTGTGGTCCCACCGTGCGTGCCAAATTTCGTTGGGGGATTCTTGTGCACGAAGGGAATTAAGTGTTTGTAGGAGAAGGGAGAAAGATACAGACATTGGAAGCTTCTGTAGATTGATTATAAAGAGAAAAGTACAATGATGATGTACAGTACAATCTAAATGCTCTCTGTGCAAAATCCCAAAGAGTGCACAATCAAAAACATTACAAAATACCCAAGGTTCTTGCCACCACCAAGCTTCTCTGCACCAGACCCCACCTTCTCCCAGATCTTGCACTTGTGCACACCTTGCACTCAAACTTCCAATAGGGGGAGGGATGGACAACCTTTTGTTGACGTGCACACAACTTCAATGGGACCTTGTGACGTTTGATTGCATGGCTTAGTACTTCTCTGCACACTTCTAAGTCACTCTTCTTGCACACTGCCCTTCCTTCTCTGCATCGCACACTCATTGTATGTCGCTTGCTCTTCTCTCTCCTAGTGTACATTATGTGCACCTTGCTTAGTCTAACCAAGAGTAATGCCTTGTCTTGAGTTGAGTGCCGGTTCACGTATGCTCCTAACTAATAGAGTTTCGTGCTCACTTTGATGTCCCAAGATTGTCTCCAGATGTGGTCAGCCAACGAATCCATGTTTTGTCCCATAGTTACTTTAGACTAAAACAAAATTTTAATTGGGGGTCCGTACTTTCACTTTTGCGTACACTTCTGCTTCACATGACTTTGCATTTTGCCCTTTGATTCTTCAAATGTGTACATAAGGGAGGGTTCATCTGAACCTTCCAAACACTTTAAAAACACTTTGAACCTTAGAGAAATCACAAAAAGACAATCTACAACTTTCACCACTTTTTGCAAAACATAACCTTTGTGAACAATTGATTGTACACTACCTGTGCACCTTGATACACAAACTTTGAATGTTTTCACCTTGCCCATGTTGACTTTGACCTTGAACATGTTGACTTTTGATTGGTTTGACTTTGAACCTTTGACTTTGACTATATTGACTTTGATCAATATTACTTTTATGGGCTCAACACTTGTAAAAAGACTCTTTCTACACCTCAAGTTACTAGGTTATTTATTACATGTATTTTTCCGCATCATGGTTTTCCAAAAGTTATTCTTTCAGATCAAGATGTTTGTTTTTGTAATCACTTTTGGGTTGCATTATTTCAAATATTAGGTTCTAAAATAGACTTTAGCTCTGCATTTCATCCTAAAAGTAATGGGGAAAGTGAAGCTATGAATAGTACTATTTTGGATTTATTACGTTGTTATTCTTTAGATAATTCAAGTAATTGGGATGAGAAACTTCCTTTACTATAATTTGCATATAATAACACAACACATAGCACTATCGGACGTGCACCATATGAAATCATTGTCACAAGGAAGGAGATAAGCAAGAGAGCTCATACACACACTCTCACAATCGAGAGAAGCACACACACAGATTGAGGCAAGGAGGAATGATCTTATTCTTCTTCTTATTCTTCTTCTTATTCTTCTTCTTATTCTTCTTCTTCTTCTTCTTCTATTACATAAAAGGAATGTACAAGAATGACCTAAAAGAAGAATACGATAAGTGCAATATATAAAGAATAGTACATAAGGAAAGACCTAATGTCCGCGAATGAGTGAGCTCACGAGAAACAAATGTGCCATCACTCTCGGTAGACAAATGTAGTAAATCTCGATGAAGTATCCCTGACATATACCAATGTGACCACTATACATGTCAAAGAAATGAAAAAGTGACACATGTCATCTTGGATCATCACATGTTGAACTTGATATCTCAACACTCCCCCTCAAGTTCAACATCATGTCCTCTAATCCAAGCATCTTTCAAAACTTCTTTAGCATCTGTGCTCCAAGTGCTTTAGTGAAAATATCAACAACCTATGTTGGAGTTAGATGTCTGCAGAAGCACACAAACAGCACAAGGAAGAAGAAGAAGCTTGGAGAACAACACACAATACTGAAAGAATTACCACTAGAATGTACAAAGATAAGTAACCCATTAGGGCTATAGGCATATATACAAGCAAAAACCACTAGTGGACACATGAGTGTCATAGCAACCAGCCCAGTCAGAGTCACAGAAAGCATGCAAATTTGGCGGTAGTGATCCACCCTTGGGATAAAACAACCCAAGTAGATGGGTACCAGACAAGTAGTGAAAGATGCGCTTAACCGCTTGCTAATGCTTGACACATGGGCAATGCATAAACCTATTCATCTATGAGACAACAAACTGAATATCTAGCCATGTAATGCATAAATAAATCAAGCATCCAACAACTTTCTGATAAAGAACAGCATCAAATGCATCTCTAGCATCATGAAGACTCAATCATAAACCTGTCTCCATAGGAGTGGCAATAGGTTTACAGTTTTCAAAGGCGAAACACTACGATAATGTGTCAATATATTTCGTTTGACACAAGGCCATTCCACCATCAACATGCATAAATTGAATGCCCAAATCATGATGCAAATGCCCCAAATCAAACATCTCAAATGAGGCATGCAAATCAGCCTTAAAATAAAAAATATGCCTCTCATGAGGACTAGTGAGCAGTATGTCATCAACATACACCACAATGATCAAAAGTACATCATTAGCATGATTAACATATAGGACACTTTCAGTTGGACTATTCTCAAAACCATCTGCAATTAGATAGGCATGTATCTTTTCATACCAAGCACGTGGTGCTTGTTTCAAACCATATAAAGCCTTTCTTAACTTGCACTCCTGGTTTTCATGCCCTTTTTGCACAAAGCCACAGGGCTGAAAAACATACACTTCTTCATGCAAGTCACTAGTCAGAAATGCAGTTTTAATGTCCAACTGATGTACATTCCAACCATGATGAGCTGCAAGTGCATAGATGCTACGAACAATAGTCATTTGGCAAGTAGGTGCAAAGGTCTCATCAAAATCAATGGCTCTTTCCTCTGCATAACCCTTTGCAACAAGCCTAGCCTTATACCTATCAGCTATTCCATCAGGCTTATGCTTCATCTTGTACACCCACTTAGTGCCAATGGCCTTCTTTCCAGGAGGCAAGTCACATAAAGACCAAGTATATTCTTCATTATAGCATCATATTCAGATTGCATAGCAGCCATCCAATTTTCTCAATTTTGGGCTTCATCAAATGAAACAGGCTCATTCTCATCAGAGAGACTAGATGTAGCCATAACATAGCAATCTGATGCAAAAGATGCACTATGAGAGCCTAATCGAGTACAATATGATAGAGGTGCATCTAATTTGCTGTCACGCAAAGTCTACACTAGCCATTTTGGCATAGTTTTTGCCTGCTCAATATCAATCTCTCACAACTAGTGCATCATGTAAAGCTACATAAAAATGGGATGATCTGCATCATCATATGAAACTTGCAAAGGTTGAGAAGTTTCCTCATTAGGACCAGCACTAGATTTTCCACCTGTAAAAAGAGACAGCAAAGTATCATACATGTTGGAGCTAACAGATGTCTCCTTAGTACATGAAAGCAATGGCTAAGTAACATCTTCCATAAAAACAACATCACGGCTAACTAGCATGCATTTAGTCTGTGGATGATACGGATGATAGCTTTTACTTTCAGAACTTACCCAACAAAAATACATTTTACTGCTTTATCATCCAATTTCTTGCGATGTTGTTCAAGCACTAATGCATATGCTAGACAACCAAAAACATTCAGATGAGCAACAGATGGCTTGCAACCATGCCAAGACTATGGAGTGATAGACTACAACACTTTAGTGGCATACCTATTAAGTACATATCCTACACACATAACAACCTCAAGACAAAAACTATATGGTAAAGCCTGGCTCTTGACCATACACCTCGCCATCTCCATGAGTGACTTGTTCTTTCGTTTAGCAACTCCATTCTGTTGAGGTGTATACCGCATTGTACACTAATGTTTTATCCCACGTTCAGCCAGAAGTGCATTAAAGTCAGAAGACATATATTCCTCTCCTCGATCAGAATGGAGGGTGCTCATTTTACATGCTGACAGATTTTCAACCCAAACCAAAAACTGTTTGAAGCACATAAACACTTCTCACTTTGCTTTCAAGGGATCTACCCATGCATGCCTAGAAACATCATCAATGAAAGTCACGAAGTAAACATAATTTCCAAAAGAGGGAGTCTGCATAGGACCAGACACATCACTATGAACAAGCTGCAATTTCTATGTAGCTCAAACTGAACCATCTTTTGGAAATGAGGACCTACATTTTGTTGATATATTTAGGTAGTGATGTGTGTGAACACACTAGGACCGCTAGGGCACTTTTTTCCCTCTCGAGGAGGTTTTTTTCCCCCGGCTTGTATATACACCTATTACCCTAATGGGCTACTTATCTTTGTACATTCTCTAGTAATACATTCAGTATTGTGTGTTGTGATCCAAGCTTCTTCTTCTTCCTTATGTTGTTTGCATGCTTCCATAGATGTCTAACTCCACAATTGGTGTCAGACTAGGTCATTGCTTCATCTAGGGCATGGTCGACACTCCTCCGATTGTAGTCTCAGAATCGCACGAATTTTGGCCTCGCAAGTGCTTGTGCAGGCTATTTCATCTTTTTGTGCCAAAGGTATATACCAGTTTCTGTTCGCCACTAGAAGCGTCTCAAAGTCTGCTATAGGTCTAGCAGAATTCGTCTGGGCAGTTTTGTTTAACTTTTTGAGATACAGTCAATTTTCTACATCAAGGTATTTTAGTCACTCGCCATGGCTGAAAGCAGTGATGTATTTCGTATGTTGGTTGTTGAGGATAAGTTGGATGATACCAACTACCCTTATATGATGTGACATGAGTTGGTTGCAAAAGGACTGTGGAACATTGTGCAGGGTGTCAAAAAACATCCTATCACACCTGCAACTATTACAACTACAGGTACTGAAGCTGATGCAGAAGGTGTCGAAGATGATGATATTCTACATATTCCTGTTTATGCTACGGTTTCTGTTGCACCTACTGTAGAGCAGATTCGCTAGGATGGAAGAGATGCCCAGGCACATGCATTGATAGCTTTGTCTATCAAACGTGCCATTATTCCTCACATTCGCTCTTGTAGAACAACTAAGGATGCTTGGGATACACTTACCACATTGTACGAAGCTAGGAATGAGGCTCGTGTTGCTTACCTCCAAAAACAGTTGGAGAGTGAGCACATGAATGAAGGTGATTGTATAAACAGTTTCCTAATGAAGATCAAAGAATTAAAGGAACGGTTGATTTTTGTTGATGAAGTTATACCAAATAGCTCACTTGTGCAGACCATTCTGAATGGTCTTCCTGATTCATATCAGAGTTTTGCTTCTACTCTTCAGTTGATGATGAAAGGAAATCCAAATGCCTTATCGTTTGAGGAGTTAGTCTCTGTTCTGTTACAGGAAGATCAGTCCAGGCAGAACAGCTCCATTATGCGAGTTGCAGATCAAGCTTTCCTGGCTAGTCAGAAGGGCAAGGGAAAATGGAGCTCTTCAACTAGTAAGGAGAAATCTGCTAATTCTATATATTCAAAGACGGAAGATAAAGATGAGAAGAAATAAGAAAAGCAAAAATTGTTTTGTAAGTATTGTAAAGGGAATGATCATATCATAAAGAACTATCCAAAACTGGCTACTAAAGAGGCAAAAAAGAAAGAGGCTGGAATGGTTGTTGCAGAGGCCTCTACACCAAAAACAGAGTCTACTAATCTTGTGCAGGAAGAAGAATGGGCGTTTACTACTGTCTGTAGTTTTGACCCATCTTCTCATGAGCAATGCATGTCTGCAGTAGACTCAGATGTTTGGTATTTTGACAATGGGGTGACCAAAAATATTACCTCACAGCGTAGTTTCTTCTCTTCACTCGAGCCTGCCCCTATAGGAAATACTATTACATGCACCAACAACTCCTCTTATCCTGTTATGGGAGTTGGTAAGATCATTTTGACTACTGCAAATGGTAGTTCTTTCACTTTTTCAGATGCTTTATTTGTGCCAGGGATCAAGAAGAACCTGTTATTAGTTTCTGCATTAGCCAAGACTAGCTTGGTTGTGAAATTTGTTGATGACAGGTGTACAGTTCATGATCTGTCAAATGGCAATGTGATTATTGCTTCTGGCATTTTATGTCATGGGATGTACAAGCTTGTAGGCTATGAAAGATCTGTAAATGATTTGGCATGTGCAGTAAATGATTCTCAGGCTATGTCAGATGCAAAGCTTTGGCATGCATGCTTTGGTCATCTAAATTTTGCTAGTTTGCTACACCTGCAGAAATCTTAAATGGTGTCCTCTTTGCCCAAACTTGAGGCACCTGGAAAACATGTTTATGAAGGCTATATTTTGGGAAAAATGCAGCGTTCAGTCTTTTCTAAAAGATGGTTCAGTTCGGGCTACTCAGAAATTGTAGCTTGTACATAGTGATGTATGTGGTCCTATGCAGACACCTTCTTTTGGGAATTATCTTTACTTCATGACTTTCATCCATGATTTTTCCAGGAATGCATGGGTATATCCATTGAAGGAAAAGTCCAAAGTGTTCATGTGCTTCAAACAGTTTTTGGTTTTGGCTGAAAATCTGTCAAAATGTAAAATGGGCATCCTCCATTCTGATCGAGGGGGGAATATATGTATTCTGGTTTTAATGCATTTTTGGTTGAACGTGGGATAAAACACCAGTGTATAGTGCCGTATACACCTCAAGAGAATGGAGTTGCTGAACGAAAGAACAGGTCACTCATGGAGATGGTGAGGTGTATGGTCAAGAGTCAGGCTTTACCACATAGTTTTTGGCTTGAGGTTGTCATGTGTGCAGCATATGTATTGAACAGATGTCCCACTAAAGCATTGGAGTCTATCACTCCATATGAGGCTTGGCATGACCGCAAGCCATCTGTTGCTCATCTGCGTGTTTTCGGTTGTTTGGCATGTGCCTGAACAAAATCGCAGAAAATTGGATGATAAAGCAGTAAAATGTATTTTTGTTGGGTACAGTTCTCAAAGTAAAGGCTATCGTCTGTATCATCCACAGACTAAACGCATTCTAGTTAGTCGTGATGTTGTTTTTGTGGAAGATGCTATTCAGCCATTGCCTTCATGTACTAAGGAGACATCTGTTAGCTCCAAAGACATGTATGATACTTTGCTACCTCTTTTTACAGGTGGATAATCTAGTGCTAGTCCTAATGAGGCAACTTCTCAGCCTTTGCAGGTTTCATGTGATGCTGCAAATAATTCCATTTCTGATGCAGATGTACATGATGCACTTATTGATGAGAGAGCTGATATTGAGCAGGAAAGAACTATGCCAAAATGGCTGGTGCAAACCTTGCGTGACAGCAAATTAGATGCATCTTTGTCATATTGTACTCGTTCAGGCTCTCATAGTGCCTCTTTTGCATCAGATTGCTATGCTATGGGTGCATCTAGTCTCTGTGATTAGAATGAGCCTGTTTTGTTTGATGAAGCACAAACTTCAGAAAATTGGATGGCTGTTATGCAATCTGAATATGATGCTATAATGAAGAATGGTACTTGGTCTTTATGTGACTTGCCTCCTGGCAAGAAGGCCATTGGCACTAAGTGGGTATACAAGCTGAACTGTAAACCGGATGGTACAGTTGACAAGTATAAGGTTAGGCTTGTTGCAAAGGGTTATGCATAGGAAAGAGGCATTGATTTTGATGAGACCTTTGCACCTACATGCCGTATGACTACTATTCAGAGCATCTGTGCACTCGCAGCTGATCATGGTGGAGTGTACATCAGTTGGACATTAAAATAGCATTTCTCAATGGTGACTTGCATGAAGAAGTGTATGTTTTTCAGCCCCATGGCTTTGTGTAGAAAGGGCATGAAAACCAGGTGTGCAGGTTAAAGAAGGCATTATATGGTTTAAAGCAAGCACCACGTGCTTGGTATGAGAAGATACATGCCTATCTGATTGCACATGGTTTTGAGAAAAATCCAACTAAAAGCACCTTATATTTTAAGCGTGCTAATGATGTGCTTCTGATCATTGTTGTCTATGTTGACGACATGCTGCTCACTGGTCCTATTGAGAAGCATACTGCTGATTTTAAGGCTGATTTGCATGCGTCATTTGAGATGTCTGATTTGGGGCACTTGCATCACTATTTGGGCATTCAATTTATGCAAGTTGATGGTGGAATGGCTTTGTTTCAAATGAAATATATTGACACATTATTGCAGCATTTTGGCCTTGAAGACTTTAAGCCTATCGCCACTCCTATGGAGACAGTTTTATGATTGAGTCTTCATGATGCTAGAGATGCATTTGATGCTATTCTCTATCAGCAGGCTGTTGGATGCTTGATTTACTTATGCATTACTCGGCCAGATATTCAGTTTGTTGTCTCACAGATGAGTAGGTTTATGCATTGCCAAGGAGTCAAGCATTGGCAGGCAGTTAAGCGCATCTTTCGCTATTTGAGTGGTACTCGACTACTTGGGTTGTTTTATCCCAAGGGGGGATCACTACCACCAGATTTGCATGCTTTTTTTTACTCTAATGAAGTGATAATGTACCTCAATATGCTTTAATCTAGCATGAAATACAGGGTTCCATGCTAACTGTACGCTACTAAGATTATCACAATAGATGGTGATAGGCTTTTGCACTTCCACACCTAAATCTACAAGTAGCATCTCTACGCATGGTGCCTCACATGTTGCCATTGCAACACCTCTATACTTAGCCTCTATACTCGACAAAACAATAGTGGGTTGCTTCTTGCTACTCCATGTGATAGCTGCACTTCCAAGTGAGAATAGAAAGCCACTAGTAGATCTTCTATCTGGAATACTACTCCCAATCTGCATCGGTGTATCCATGAACCTGCAAATCTACATCAGCTTCATAAAAGAATGCATAATCCAACATAGCACTCGCATAACGTAGAGTGCACCTTAGAGCATCTAAATGCGGCTTCTTGGGAACCTGCATATATTGAATTTCAAGTCCAATAGTGTAGCTAAGATCAGGCCTTGTAATTGTGAGATATATCAAACTTCCCACAATTTTCCTATACATAGTAGCATTTTCCAATGCTTCACCTGATGTAGTATCCAACTTAAAATTCTGATCCAGTGGCATAGAAATTGGCTTGCAATCAGCCATACCATACGTTTGCAGCATGCTCAAGGCATATTCCCTTTGCGACAGATTCACAATTTTTTTCCTCTCTATTTCACCACCTATTCTTAGGTTCTTAATGTCTCCAAATTTTGAGTGTTTAGAGTTTTTTTTAAGTCTCTAGATGGTTTTCATTTAAATTCCCCAAGTATCATTTCGGGTTCAAACATGACTTGTCTTATAATTTCATGATACATGATACATATGGCCTAGACAATACACCACACATGATTCCATGATACGAATCTTGGACTAGATGACACAAGATACACGATGGTAAACAGTACACAACACTTCGGTGTCATGATACACGATACAAGCCAAGGTTTCAACAATAAATGATACTTAGAAGTGTCAATGGCACACAATACTTGAGTTGTTCATGATACATGATAGAAGGCAAAAATGATACATGAAAGAAGAGGGTTCATGTGATGAAAGTTGGAGGTATCCGTGATACATGGTACCTATGCAAGCTGACACACGATACTTGATAAATGAGTACCACATGATGGCACCCAACTAGTAGTGATGCACGATACCTGAGTATTAGTGATACTCAACTAGTAGTGAGGTTTTAGTGATAGATGACACTTGACAAGGTATGGATGACACATGAGAATCTGGTTTCATGATACTTGACTCAATCAGTTGTAGTACTTGGAACTTTCCTATCTACTTTCAAATTTTAAACCTATATTTATGCTCCTTGTGCTCTCTTCTTTCACCCTATGTGTTTGGAATGCAAAAAGTCATGTTCTTTCACTAAAACAACAATCACAACACTCGCGTTGTGCCATATCTCTACAGATGAATATGTATATACGAGTGTGACTTAACAACTGAATAGCGCTCACCTCAAAGGTTCTTCCCCCAAATTTCTAGCTTCTAATTCTTAGTGTATAGGTTGTACCAAGCATAGAAAGTTCCAATGATAAAGGTTTTTTGCAACACTCTCATGATACATGCACTTTTACAAATGAGTCTAGGATGTTGTTTTGGGTTTTAGATCATGGCTAAGGTTAGTCTCCATAGAGACTATCAAATTTTTAGGCTCTCCGAAGTTTGAAAAGTCCTAACCTATGCAAATGTAAATATGCCTTAATTCATAAACCCTAATCTATTCCTAAAGAACGTGTTATATATATACACACACACACACTAAGTGTATGAAAAAATAAAGCAAGTGTTTGATGACTTCCCACTATGTTGAACTCCTTTTTCACATACACTATCTCTAGGATGACACTCTAACTATCACATAGGAACCTTGACTTATGCCCTCATCCCTAGAAATGGTGCCAAAAATGTGTGGGACTCACAATGTCTGTGCAACTCATGACAAGTGAGAATAGTTTGCTTTCACATGTCTTATGCACTATAGTGGTGGTTTGACACTCACACACACATTAAATTATCAAACCAAAAGTATGACCTAGTCAAGTGCATAGAAGCACACGCTCAACATGATGGTTAATGCATGAATAGGTCAAATAGTGCATACAAGGATGTGTTTCTACCTCACATGAAACCTTGTACATGCAGCTATGTGTCACGATAGTTGGTGCAACAAAAGACACTAAGTTGCCATTTTCACCCAGCTCTAATATTTCAATATAGTCAATAGTGGGTTCATTCTGAAGCTCTTGACGAGACACATCTATTAGATCTCAATTTGACCTTTTTGTGAAAACTTATGACCTAAAAATCAAGTGTGGGGAATCTCCTACCTTAACCTAACAACTCCCTATGCTTCACATGCACATGATAATAGTGGAAAAATGTGGGGAAGGGTAGATAGAAAACACATCCAAGCACACATTACACGCCATAAACACACATGAGCTCACAAAGGCAATACAAGAGCAAGACAGAGTAGTTATGAAATTTCTTGAAGTTAGTTTCTTTACAAAATGGCAAAAGTCTCTATAAATGAGTCATAAAGTGACTCATATACATGTGCCCTTTATTTGGTCCTTTTATACAAGTGATCAAAACTCTCAAGAAAATCCTAAACAAAATACTACTTTACAATGGATTTTGATTTTACAATCTTTAGGGAATATGTAATTAGAGACTCCTCTAGTGCATTTACAAGGATTCAATGTATTGGTGTGAAAAAGAAAAATGGCAATTTCCTTGAAAACATTGTGGGCCCTTGTGTTTCTTCTCTTCACTTCTTCCTTTCTTTACTTTTGAGCCTCTAACTCTCTACAACACTCTCCCCCTCTTAGTCTCTATCATCCCACATAGGCTTTAGTCAGGTTTGTGTGACATGCCACTAGTAGCAAAAAAAGACCCAACCTTTGATGGGAGCTGCTTATGGAAGTTCTCTCTAGAAAAGGCTTTTTTCACCATTTCTCTTTCCAAATTTTGTTCCTCCTAGTGCTTCAAGGTTTCCCCATTTTTTACTCTTGATCTCCACTCATTGATATTACTCCAATTGCTTTGACCTACTTCATTTTTTTGCTTGTATTTGTTTTGGAATGATGCATGCCCCTGTGGGGATTTTGGTAGAGGGTGATCTCTACTTTAAACTTGTTGATTCATTGTTTTCTTCTAGATTTCTTTCTTTTGCTCTGTTCTTCTTGTTGAGTCATTTTTTTCTTCTTTAATCTTGTACATTTCTTTCTTTTGCTCTTTTCCCCTTCCACACTCATCACTTACGTTTTTTAAAGGAGTATGAAAGTGATCTCACAAGTCATTTATAGGTTAGTATAAATGGCTAGAACCAAGTAAATTTCTTGTAGAGTGGACCTTCATAGCTTGACTTTTGCACATAAAAAGACATGCTTTTTGAAATGAGACTTAGTAATGATGATGTAAAAAGGGAAAGGTGATTGTATCTCCTCCTTTGATGTTTTTTTTTTGTCCAATGTACACATTTTATTATTAATGAGATGATACTATTATCTACTATATATCTATTTATTTAAATTGGTTTGTACATTGAATCATTATTTTTGTTAGTGCATTTTTAGCAATTTTAAGAGCACATTATATCAGTTTTAGTGATTGAAATGATCATGAAATTTAAGCACGCATATGCACTCACATGCATTGAAATTGGAGGAAACATTGTTGTGAGAAAATTATATGAGCACATGAAAAAATCAAAGTCATTTCTCTCAATATCAAATGGGACTTTATAGTGCATTTGATCGCCAAAGGAATTTCAAAGATTCAACTACACATGTAGAATAGAAGGAAAAACAACTAGATGTTCATAATGTCATGGCCTATGCAAATGACTTGGTCATACTTGCACATGCCGCATCATGGTGAATAGACATTCTTTTTAATTCTTTATTGTTTATGTTTATAGCATCCTCAATTTAAGCACACTGCACAAGAACTATGCCCAAATGCCTTGTAGCTTAGGAGAAATTTATCTTTGAATGTGGCAAATTCAAACTCTTTTTTTTTTACAATCTATAAGAGCTTTTCTTCTTCCTTTAGGAACCTTACAAGATAAATAATCAATATCTTAAAAAAAAAGGGAGCTCATCATGGTGTGAATAGAGCTTGTTTGAACAAGTAAAATCAAGTCTTTTGAGGCTATGTTAAGTACTTCTTTTATCATTTTTATGGATTTGTATAATCTACACATCATATAGAACAAATACAACTTGAAAAACCCTTGAAATATGAAAAATCAAAACATATTCAAATTCTCTGATAATGACTAGTTTTTGTGTTTTCAGGTTTTCAATATGCTCTTAGGAGTAGGATAATTATCCCATAATCACCACAAGCTAGTGAAAATTATGTATTGTCCATTGATGAAAATTTTCCACCCAAGGAATAGTGCGTGTTTCTTCTATATTGAGATTCGTTTGAAAGTCCCATATACGTTTTTCAATTAGATTGTGCCAATATAATCATAAAATCTTCAAATTTATGAAAATATGTTGATATGATAAAGAGAATCAAAACACCAAACATACAAACGAGTGACAAAATATAGCATATTTATTCATCATGAAAATCACATGAATAAGTTTACAATGTTCATAAACTCTTAGGAAACCTTTTTGTTCTCTCATGAGATTAGAAAATTTTTCTTATTCTTTTACATAGTCTAGTTGGATCATCTAGCCCAAAAGATAAGGATTATGAGAATATCTTTAGCTTGGGATCTTCAAATGTGCAAGAAAAAATTAGTAGAGCATCTTTTTTATTTACTAAGATACATTTATTTGCATTGTGTAAGGGAATCACTATAGAGGGACCTTGAAAATGCTTTCGACTTCACCTTCTCTATTGTATTAGTGGTAAAAACTCCATGTGCTCTATTTGTATGAACTCATCATTCAATCACTTCATATATTCCACATAGAAGAATCCCTAATGATTTCTGCTCGAAATTTTCTTCTTATGAACCAATCTATTTGAATCAAAGAATACAAAATAAAATAAGATACTTAAATTTTAATTATCAAATTACATAAAATTTAATGCATCTATAGTTATTTACTTTGATTACTTCATTTCTTTCCATGAACTCCACCTTATCACTGTTGATGCTCCTACTTACTTGTATAATTAAGTACATATGTGGTGATATATTTCGGTGGTGATATGTGTGAACACACATAGGACCGTCAGGGCACTTTTTTCCCTCTTTATGCATTTTTTCCCCTGCCTTGTATATACTTTTATAGCCCTAACAGATCATGTATCTTTCTACATTCACTTGGTAATACATTGAGTATTGTGTTGTGCTCCAAGCTTCTTCTTCTTCTTCCTTGTGATGTTCTATGCTTCCATAATCTCAGACTCTAACAATTGGTATCAGACCAAGTTTCCACTTCATCTAGGCCATTATCAAGACCCCTCCGATCACACTCTCAAAATTGCACAAAAATTGGTGAACATACTCAAGGAAATTAGGAGTTCAAAACAGCTTCGCTATGTGGCATCAAAATTTTGATCTGAGCTCATTTCTACCTCCGAATGCACTATCACGACAACTATTAATTTTTTTCTTTTGTGCCAATCATATATACAGGTTTCGATTTGCTAGTACAAGCGCCTCGAAGTCCACTACAGGCTTAATAGACCTCAATAGGGTGATTCTCTTCAACTTTTCTATGTACAATCATTTTTATGTATTAGGGTATTCAATGGCCATGGACAAAAACAATGATGCGTTTTATATGTGGCCTGTTGAGAATCGGTTCGATGGCACCAATTACCCATTGTGTGCCTATATGTGTCATGTATTGGTAGCAAAAGGACTATGGAATATTATGCACGATGTTGAAAAATGTCCTACTAAACTTGCAAATATAGTTATTGAAGATGATGCAGATGGCATTGAAGATGATCTTCAAATTCTTGTTCGTGTTGCAATTGCTACTGCACCTACTATGGAGCAACTTTCTTGGGATGGCACAGATGCTCATGCACATGCATTGATAGTTTTGTCTATCAAACATGCCATTATCCTCACATTCACCCTTGTAAAATAGCAAAGGATGCTTGGGATGCACTTATCACTTTATACTAGGCAAGAAATGAGGCTCGTGTTGCTTACCTTGGAAAACAATTGGAGAATGAGCATATGAATGAAGGAGATTCTATGGATAGTTTTTTGACAAAGATCAAATATTTGATGGAGCATTTGATTTCTATTGGTGAAGTCTTGCGAAATAGTTCATGTATGTAGACTCTCCTTAATGGTCCTCCATATTCATAATAGATTTTTTCTTCTACTCTTGAGTTGATGATGAAAGGAAATCCATATGCCGTAACATTTGAGGAGTTAGTCTCTATTTTGTTGCAGGAAGATCACTTTAGGTAGAACATGTTGATATATTTAGGTAGTGATGTGTGTGAACACACTAGGACTATTGGGGCACTTTTTTCCCTCTTTAGGAGGTTTTTTTGCTTGGCTTGTATATACGCCTATTACCCTAATGGGCTACTTATCTTTGTATATTCTAGTGGTAATACATCCACTATTGTGTATTGTGCTCCAAGCTTCTTGTTCTTCCTTGTGTTGTTTGCATGCTTCCATAGACCTCAAACTCAAACAATTGCTATCACAATAGGTCACCGCGTCATCTAGGGCATCGTCGACACCCTTTTGGTCATAGTCTCAAAATCGCACAGAAATTGGTGAGCATACTCTAAGCTCGTTTTTGCCTCTGAATGCACTATCACAGCACTTGTGCAGGCGATTTCATCTTTTTGTGCCAAAGATATATACAGGTTTGCCTTCACCAATTTAAGCATCTTGAAGTCTGCTATGGGTTTAGCAGAACATGACAAGGTAGTTCTATTCAACTTTTTGAGATACAGTAATTTTTTTGCATCAAGGTATTTTAGTCAGTGGCAATGGCTAAAAGTACTGATGTATTTTGTATGTTGGTTGTTGAGGATAAGTTGGATGTTACCAATTACCCATTATGGGATTATATGGTGTGTCATGTATTAGTTGCAAAAGGACTGTGGAATATTGTGCAGGGTATTGAAAAACGTCCTATTTCATCTGCAAACATATTTGATGAAGGTGATGTAGATGTACATGGGCCTTGCTGAAGGTGACCCCCAAAAATAGTTGGATAGTGAACATATGAATGAAGGAGATTCCATGGATAATTTTTTGACAAAGATCAAAGACTTGAAGGAGTAGTTGATTTTTGTTTATGAAATCTTGCATGATAGTTCACTTGTGCAGACTATTTTGAATGGTCTTCTAGATTCATATCAGAGTTTTGCTTCAACTCTTTGATTGATGATGAAAGGCAATCCAAATGCCTTAACATTTGAGGAGTTAGTTTCTGTTTTGTTGTAGAAAGAATAGTGTAGACAGAACAAGTCCATTATGTGTGTTGTAGATCAAGCTTTCCTAGCTAGTCAGAAGGGCAAAGGTAAATGGAGCTCATCTGCTAGTAAGCAAAAATCTGCTAATTCTACACAATCAAAAGATGACAAAGAAAAGTAGAAAATAGAAAAGTAGAAATTGTTTTGCAAATACTATAAAGGAAATGATCATGTCATAAAGGGTTGTCAAAAACTAGCTACAAAAGAGGCAAAGAAGAAAGAGGCTGGAATGGTTGTTGCAAATGCCTCTACACCCAAAACAGAGTCTGTTAATCTTGTGCAGAATGAAGAATGGGCACTTACCACTGTTTATAGTTATGACCCATCTTCTCATGAAGAGTCTATGTATGTAGTAGACTCAGATGTTTGGTACTTTGGTTGCGGGGAAACCAAACATATTACCTTGTAGCATAGTTTCTTCACTTCAGTTGAGCCTACCCCTAAAGGGAATATTGTCACATGTGCCAACAACTATTCTTATCTAGTTATGGGACTTGGTAAGATCATTCTGAATATTGTTGATGGTAGTTCTTTTACATTTTTAGATGTTTTGTTTGCGCCAAGGATCGGGAAAAATCTGTTACGAGTTTCAGCATTAGCCAAGATTGGCTTGGTCATGAAATTTTTTGATGATAGATGTATAGTTCATGATCTATCAAATGGTCGCATCATTATTGCTTCTAGCATTCTATGTCGTAGGTTGTATAAGCTCATAGATTATGCAAAATTCATGAATGATTTAGCATGTGTAGTTCAAGATTATCAAGCTATGTTAGATGCAAGGATTTGGGATGCACGCTTTGGTCATCTGAATTTTGCTAGTCTCCTACACCTGCAGAAATCTGAAATGGTGTCCTCTTTGCCCAAACTTAAGGCACCTAGTAAACATGTATGTGAAGGCTATTTTTTGGGCAAAATGTAGTGTTCCTCCTTCCCAAAAGATGGTTTAGTTTGAGCTACTCAGAAATTGCAGCTTGTTCATAGTGATGTTTGTGGTCCTATGCAGACACCTTCTTTTGGGAACTATCTTTACTTCGTGACCTTCATCAATGATTTTTCTAGGCATGTATGGGTGTATCCATTGAAAGCAAAGTCTAAAGAGTTTATGTGCTTCAAAAAATTTTTGGTTTTGGTTGAAAATCTTTCAGCATGTAAAATGGACACCCTCCATTCTTATCGGGGGGAATATATGTCTTTTTATTTTAATGCATTTTCGATTGAAGATGGGATAAAACATCAGTGTACAATGCCATATACACCTCAATAGAGTGGAGTTGCTAAAAGGAAGAACAGGTTACTAATGGAGATGGTGAGGTGCATGCTCAAGAGTCTAGCTTTACCACATAGTTTCTGGCTTGGGGCTATTATGTGTGTAGCATATGTACTTAACAAGTGCCCACTAAAGCATTGTACTCTATCACTCCATATGAGGCTTGCCATGGTCGCAAGCCATCTCTTGCTCACCTACGTGTTTTTGGTTGTCTAGCATATTCATTAGTGCCTGACCAACAACACGGGAAATTGGATGATAAAGCAATGAAATTTATTTTTGTTGAGTATAGTTCGAAAATTAAAGGTTATCGTCTGTATCATCCACATACTAAATGCAATTTGGTTAGCCGTGATGTTGTTTTTGTGGAACATGCTATTCAACCATTACTTTCATGTACTAAGGAGACATCAATTAGCTCCAAAGACATATATGACACTTTGTTGTCTCTTTCTACAGGTGGATAGTCTCGTGCTAGTCCTAATGAGGCAACTTCTTAGCCTTTACATGTTTCATATGATGATGCAGATCATTCCATTTCTAATGTATATTTACATGATGCAATTGTTAATGAGAGAGCTGATGTTGACGAGGCAAAAACTATGCCAAAATGGCTGGTGCAAACTTTGTGTGATAGAAAATTAGATGCTCCCTATCATATTGTACTCATTTAGGGTCTCATAGTGCTTCTTTTGCATCAGATTGCTATGAGCTAGAATTAGCCTACTATGGCCACTTCTTGTTGCGAGGCTGAGTATAGGGTAGCTTTCATAGCGATTGTTGAGTTTGTGTGGCTCAAATGCCTTTTGGCTAATTTTGGTGTTGGTTAGTCTTCTGCCACCACCATCTTCACTCACTGTTAGAGCACATTGGTGGTTGTGAGGAACCCAGTCTTCCATGCTCCCACAAAGCGCATTAAGGTGCACTATCATTATGTCAGGCACAAGTTCTTTGTTAAGAGATCAATTTGGCATATGTTCCCACGCAAGATAATCTTGTAGAAGGTTCACAAAGGCTCTATCTAGGGAGAAGTTTTAAGCTTTCCACAAAGATTTGGGCTTACTTCCTTTTGTGGATTGATCTCTTTCCGCATAGCTTGGCACTTCCTTATACATAATTCTAGCTCCTTGTTCACTACATCACTCCCAAGGGAGATTTGCTGATATATGTTAGTAGTGATTCGTGTGAAAACACTTAGGACCATTAGGGTAATTTCTTTCCTCTTTAGGAGGTTTCTTCCCTCGGCTTGTATATACTTCTATAACCCTAATTGTTCATGTATCTTTGCACATTCACTTGGTAATACATTAAGTATTATGTTATGCTCCAAGCTTCTTCCTCTTCCTTGTGTTGTTTGTGTGCTTCCGCAGATCTCAAACTCCAACAATATGGAATGGGTTGATGATAGGATCAGATAGAAAATTTATGAATCTAATACCTTGAAATCTTATTTCTAAATTAATAGAGATCTCTTCTTCTTCTCTGAATCCAAGTTTTCTAAAATTTTGATCTAAAAATCCATGATATCAATTACAGTGGGATCGAGAAGTATCACATCCATGTAAGGGATATCCTATGAAACTTCATCACCCTATTCATATCCTCTTCTTTCTACATCTTGATTCATGAGCATCAATGTTAAAGATTCTTACATCTTCTTTGTTAGAAATTCTTCATCTTCCAACATTCGATCATGTATTCCCCTTTTTTAACTTCTTTGATTTTTTGAATAGCTTCAAGTAAAAAACTAATAGAAATACATCCTTGTAAAGATGATTTTTTCCCAATAGGAATATCAAAAGTCTCCAACACAAGATCTTCTAAAATCTCACAAAAGTACGATAGGGTTGCATATTTCAAAGGACTATGAAAACTATAGTTGGAATGATTAACACTCTCATATATGTCCTTGATGAATTCCATGGGGACCCAAGTATGTTTGTATGTCGAATGTCAAATTTGAATTTGACTACATGTTCACACGTGTACTTTTGAACTTCCTTGAAAACTTTGGGTTGTAGGATAACAATCCTCTCCAGATCGATGTGAAGTTCAGAAATCCTCTTGTAATCTTTCATGCCCAACTCATTTATCACCAACATCTTACCCAATGATCATTTCATGGGCTCCACCTCTCAGTACTTTCTCTAGGACACATGGAACATTGCTCATAATCTCTCATAGAAATTTAGTAAAAGTGAAATAAAATTAAGAGCAAGTGACTTTTATAGTTCGCCTTATTTCTTTATCACCTAACATCACAAAAACTCATTTGAAACACTATTTTTCAATTCACAATTGAATATGGTGATTATTGAAGTAAAATAAAGTTTCTCCCACACAAAATCTCATATCCTATATCCCTTGATATTTTTTATTGTCCAATTATCATAAAAATTGACATCATGCAAATGGTTATCCTCATCATGTATATTAACATCTATTTGGACTAAGCCACATGAATTAGCATCTAACGATTTTCAAATAGCACCAACAACCTCATATGTCTATATGGCAAGAAAATTGATACTTATTGGTTATCTAGATGATGTTGAAGGAAAAATGTATAAGCCTTTATTTTAAGAAAGAATTTTTGGAAAAGTTGAGATGGACTTACACTTTCACAAGGTTTTTTGTATTCATTTATCATTAAAAAAAAACTCAATGTCAATGTTGCTTCTAAGGCTTCCTACATCTGCACATGATGTCCAAATAAAACTTCAATCGTGATGTCTTGTAGACATGTTCAACTTTACTTGTTTTCGCTTCTTCTTTATTTCACATCAACAATTCTAATCTCTAGTTGACATTCTTCTTTGGAACTTTTTTTTTCTTCTCTAGTGTTTCTTCTCATGGTAATTCAAAATTATATCTTCAACACTTGGATTGTCCAACTTCTGTCCTCTTGCAAGTGTACTCTATTGAAAAAATCAATAATCAAGCTTGACTTTCTCTTGTGTGATGAAGACATCTTGCTTAAGTTATGAGTATAATTGAAACCTTTTTGTAAAAAATAAAGTGGCCCTTGAAGACCCTTGCCTTTTCCTAATGGCTACCACTTTAGTTATTAGTTATTACACTTAAATATCAATGGGTTAGGTATGAGATCTTATATAAAGTAGAGTTATTTGAACAATAACAAGAAATATGGTTAAGAATTGTAAATGGGATTTTGGTTACTAAAAGGAGATAAAAATCTTATTATGTTGCATACATCAAAGACAAAGGATTGCAAGAAGGATTCTTGGTTTTAGTTTATACATGACATAAACATGTGGAAAAGCTTTAGAAAGGGACCATGTTCCCTATGTATTGAACAAGATCTTGATTGGAAGTGAAATCAATTAACTACCATAGAAGGCTAATTCCTTAAAAATATTTAATTGAGCATCGAGTCAAAAGATATGGAGAACCCATGATAGAAGAAATTCTTGAAAAGCTTCAAATAGCCAAGGATTAAAAGGAGTTAGAACATAGAATGCAGGAAGAGGCTCAGCAATAGAATAAACTACAGATCATATGTCAAAAATAGAGAAACATATTATTTTCTAAATGGAAATCCTACCCTTGCTCAATCCTTGGTTTGATTGTTCAAATAAACAAATCAAACCATTTTTTGAGCATTTGGAAGGAAGAATCTAAGAGAGATTCCCACCTTTGTAGATGAATCAACGATCAGAGCTGTAGTCAAGTTTGACTTTGTGTGGCCTCTTGAAGAAAGCATTTACCACACAAAAGTTGATCAAGCCTATGTAGATGGTAGACGTATGTGGTGCATAACTACCCTTCTAGTGAACATAAATAATGTAGAAACCTTCGATGATATTTGTGTTATAGATATGGTTGTTATGAAAGAACATGCCCTTCTAGGATGAAATATCATGCATTCATTCATGCTCTAAACTAAATTATCTTCCTATTTTCTAAATCTAAAGTAAATGAACTATAATTTCATAATGTGGATCCCCATTTGCAAATGCATGGTAGTTTGAATCATCTACCTCAAATGTTTACTTCCATCACTATCAACATGTACACACTTAAGACAATGGAAAAAAAGAGTGAAATGAAGGGCAAGTCCAAATCCACTAGAAGGGCATGAAAAAAGGCCAAGGAACTAACAAAATCTATTAATTCTAAAGACAAACCTCCTATCAAGGTTATACAATGATCCGATACCATGAAATTAAACATCTACAAAACTTTTCACTTCTAGACCTTCAAAGCTAGAATAACTTAGAATCACTACTCAGAGCCCAAAAATGTATGAACCCTAGAGTAAAGCTCCTTGGTCCAATAATCCTCACAACTCAAAGTGTCAAACACCTATGTATATGCAAGGCTAATATCTAGACACTTTAGATACAACACAAGAAGATCACAAATAGATATGCAAAAGCCTTTTGCTAAATTCCTAACACATGGCTAACGATCTAACAAAACTCAAAGATTCAAACAAAAGAGTTAGAAAGACTCGTGAGGTCAAATAAACAAGAAAGCCCTAAGCAAAACCAGAGCTAGAACATAAAAAACAAGTTGGGGCTATCTTAATGGTCATGACATACTCCAAGAAAACCAAGGATAAATGCAATACCATTCAAACATGAACAAATATTTAAGAAAAAAGTATGAATCTAAATGAAATGGATCCCCACAAAGTAGGAAGGCGAACATTCAAAAAAGAAAAAGAAGGAAAATCCCTTCCTCTATCCACATAAGTCTCCCTCTCAATAAAAGCCTAAAAAAATTGAAGCAACTTAGTAGGGTAATAGAAGCCTCCACATGTAAAATCCCTATCTCGTGCATCACTTAAGTCATTTGTATTTCAAAGTATGCATGTATTAGGGCCACATTCAATGGTGAAGCTTAGACATTGTTGTGATGTCCCATGCACATTAGGCACTTTTATTATGAGTATCATAATAATTAAATCCCAAACCGTTTATAGTCATCATTCTTTGTTGCTTAACAAAATTAATGTTTATCATTACAAATTACAAAATTTTGAAGTACAAAAATGTTTACGACCTCATCATGAATGCATGGGAAAGAACCAATAGTAGTAGGTGAATCACCATGTTTACCCTCATAACTATTACAACACCTCCAACATTTGCCTCATAACCAAAATATTAAGAGTATTCATCCTCTAGTGGATTATATTTATGTAATTCCTCATTTTTCAACTCAAAACCATGGAAGCATTGATATACTTAGCTATAAGTTGAGTAGATTCATAAGAAACCTCTATCATTTCGGCATTGACACAATTGAAGATTCAAGATTACATGTAAATGCCGATAGCACATGTGCAGAACCAAAGATGCATAGAGTTCAAATCTACATATTATGATGTCAATAAGAAGCATTTAAAGGGCAAAGAAAATATTACAGTTTTTTAAGGATACTTGAATTTTCCACCTTGAATCAAAGAATGAAGATCTTACCTTCTTTGTATGCTTCATAAATAAGGAATTTGAAAACCCCCCCCCCCCCCCATATAGATGGCCATAGATTTCACTTTAAATCTCATTGGGTATTCCATAGCTATATATATATCTATTTTGCTTAGATATGACACATAAGAAATATCATAAGAGAGCTTTAGTTGCACATCGAATCAACCTTGGTTCAAGGTGGAGGTAAAGCTCTTTAGCTTTCTTTTTCTTTATTTGTTATTATTGGAATTATTGATTTATTATATGTGAATTAGTATGTTTTTCAACATATTATTGACTTGTTACATATGCAAGCATGTGACAATGGGCGCATTATCTTGGTAGACAAAGGAATTTAATGTGTTTTGTTTTTTATGAACACGTCAAGGTTCATGAAGGCATTGCCATCTTACAATCCCTTGGATATATATATATATATTTATATAAAGGGCCCTCATATTTGAAGGATTATCAACGAAGTTATTATTAGTTTTTAGATATAAGCATGTGCACGTTTTTCTATAGATAAGTATACAACCCGCCTCTTATGGTGCTTTTTATAAAAACAATGGACAACTTTATGTTTATATGCTTTATTTGGTAAAAAAACTAGTTTTGAATCAATAAATTTTTGTAAACACATAATACTTTGAGACAGATCCGATAAAGCATTTGGGAGGGGGGGGGGGGGGGGGGGGGGGGGGGGGGGGGGGGGGGGGGGGGGGGGGGGGGGGGGGGGGGGGGGGGGGGGGGGGGGGGGGGGGGGGGGGGGGGGGGGGGGGGGGGGGGGGGGGGGGGGGGGGGGGGGGGGGGGGGGGGGGGGGGGGGGGGGGGGGGGGGGGGGGGGGGG